>CAHIKZ030003292.1:1312500-1347500 GCA_903632075.3 Acanthosepion pharaonis | reverse complement strand
CGTAGTTTAACGTAATTCCTATTGAAAATTTTGTTCAATATATTGGACGGGGCAAACTCTTTTCTAAAAATTAAAAAATATTTTGCCAGTTTTTACTTTTAACAGTTAGATTATATTAAAGACTAGCAGTAGAACCCGGCGTTGCACGGGGATGTAACAGTAAGAGATAGATCAAGTATCGACCATCATAAAGACTGAAAAATAAAATTGACAAAGATTATTGTTTAGGGTTGACGGACACGCATGTCTTAATTAGTTTTTTTTTTTTTTTTTTTACGAATTGGTCAAACCCAAAATCAAACAAAAACATTGTTTTCAATCGTTATGAGTCTACCGATTGAATAGAATTTTATTATAAACAATTGTCTTGTAAATGGAATTTTTAAAGCATTCTGAATGAAAAAAGTGTGCAAGACAATAAGAAACACTACCTGCCAAAAAAAATTGAAGTTTTGTTGAAATCGGTTGAAAAATGTAGGAAATCCGATTCCATATATAAACAAACACACACACGCACAAGCAACCTGGGTTTTATAATAAGTATAACTCAATATGAGTTTTCCCCATTTCATTCTCGCAATGCCTCTTAATCGTGTTTTCAAATTGATTTCGTGCAAAAATAATTCTGTTTTTCCAATTTTTGGCGCTGTCAGAACCACCGCAAGGTAATTTTACGTAGTCCTGTGAAGTTTTGCTGAAATCGGTTGAAAAATGTAGGAAATCCGATCCAATATGTAAACGTATGGACACACACACAATCTGCGTTTTATAATAAGTAAGATTAAATCATAAAATATTACTATCCGTATCCTTTCTTTTATTTTGTTTACTAGGAGGGAAATACAATCTTGTTTTGTGCCTCCACTAATTTTCAGGGTTTTTTCATATTCTTTATTATGCTGATTAAAAATAGTAACATTTGAAGAATTGGTGGATAGTCTAAAACTAATACCGTTAGGGAGCTGTTCTAAGACATGCTTCGCGTGGTTAGAACCTACGTTGATGTAAATAAGTTTCTGATTATTTTTCCTAAAAGAAGAAATAGTATAATTCCGTAAATCCAAGGTAATATCTAAATAGCTTGTTACTTTTAAGGTAGTTTCTATATCTAATGTAGTACCTGGGTCATTTAGCATTCATATATATATATATTTATATATATATATATATATATATATATATATTGAACAATAAAAAATATTAAAAAATTAAAATGTTAAACTACTACTTTGGGCTATGGAAAAAAAAATTATAATTACTTGTTTAACAAATAGCCCAATCATCAGATTCATAGTAGGAATAATTAACTACAAACATGCATACAACATAACACCCTTCATAATCCATATGGACTATGGAAAAAAAAAATTTATAATTACTTGTTTAATAAATAGCCCAATCATCAGATTCATAGTAGGAATAATTAACTACAAACATGCATACAACATAACACCCTTCATAATCCATAGCTTGAAGATGGAACGGAGCCCATTTTAATTTAAACTCAAGTTGTTTTGAAACATGAGACCTCTTATGTAGCGATTTGGAATCATATTTTTAAATAAATAATTATATATATATATATATATATATATATATTCGTGTATTTAGGCAGCAATCATTCTTTCATGCATATTTCATTGAGTACGACAGACAAGGTTATTTTATATAGTATTTTTATACAATTTCACATGCGATGTAATAATGTTTTTCTTTTCGGATGATAAATTATATAAAAACTGTCCGAATGTTCTTTTTTTCCGACCGCTTTCGGATATACATTTAGCCATTTTCAAGGTTTAGATATTTTAACTGTTACATAAGAAATAGTTTGTTTGTGTATGTTTTATAAAATGTTTTCATTTTTCAAAACACAATCAAGATATTGTGTCCATGTTCAAAGTTAATATTATTAAGTGTTGTTGTTTGTTTTTTTAATTAATAAGTCTTCCATTATTTTTAGCCTTTTTTTTTTGCATGTAGATGATGCTATTATATTAGTGTTGTCAACAAGTATGTTACGAAGAGTGTCCGGTATTTAAGTGAGATTTAATTGAGCTATGGTCAGAAAGGTGTAGAGTGTGTCTGCGTGTCAAATATGTTCTAGTGTGGCCTATATAATTATTTACGAATATTGATTGATCAGGAATACAGTTCCTTAATGGACATTTAAATTCGTAAATAATATTTGCCCTAATTTTTATTTAACAGTTAATATATTTAATCCATGAAAATGGCTAAATGTATAGCCGAAAGTGCTCGGATAAAAAGAACATTCGGACAGTTTTTATATTATTTATCATCTGAAAAAAAAAAATAGATCGCATGAGGAATTGTATAAAAAAGTAATTAAAAGCACCTTGTCTGTCGTATTCAATGAAATGTGCATATATATATATATATATATATATATATATATATATATATATATATATATATATATATATATATATATATATTTGCATATATTTGTATATATTTATTTATTTCAATAACGATTGACACCACAGAATAAATATGTTGACTTAAAATATACTAAAGAATTTTTTCTTTAAGGATTGTTGCGACCAACACTTCTTCAGAAGTATTTGTTAGTGTAACTGGGACGAGATACAACACGATATTCACAAGAACTAAATAGCAAATGAGGAGGGGAAACTTCATTTCGGAACACGACTAAAAAAATTTATTAGTAAAAAAAACGAATAAAACGTAAATGTTCGGCGTGAGTATAAAAGGGAGAAATATTACGCCTTAGTGAGTTGGTATACTGTTATTTTTGTCTGCATAGATTCGGCTGGTATATTTTAGCATAAACCACTTCTAAAATCTTCAAATGATGAGCAGACCGAGCTCTGTGTAAGATAATGAAACAATCATCTGTATACTGATGTGAAATTTTATTCTGTAATTATATAAATATATATCTAAGGAAGAAGAAATATTTACAGAAACACACGCAGATTACAGTTGATCTTATATTAAATAGCAGACTTAAACTTGAAAACAATGTGCATATCAGAACTGTGTGTCAATAAGTTTAAATGCATAAAAAAGTTTTTATAAAATTACATTTCATAAAGATATGTTTATATTGATTATCTCTTTTTTGTCGATCGGCGCCATTTTGACTTGATGAATGCTCTGGGCGAAATGCGTGTACAAACTGATCGTGTCTGGACTGTTTTGGCCTCAAGAGGTGCAATATTTTACATAGGTTTAGCATAAAGAAAAAGAAAAAGAAAGAAGAGATCAACCCTGGGGCACGTCCTCGACTACCGACGTGAAAATCCTCCAGGGACCGAAAAGTTACTACCAAAATAAGATATTAAATAATTTTTTTTTTTTTCTCAGATGTTCGGTAAACATGTTTTTCAATTTATGAAACTGCTAAAATATTCCTTTATATGAAGTTTAAGTAAATAGGCAAACTTTTAGCTGTTTTTGCTTTATCAAATCATTATCTTGGAAGATCTAAGCCTTTTTGAAATTGAGCAAAACTAAATAGAGTCGTACTTGTATTTTAGCACTCCCTTGCTTAACTGACGCTATGTCCGTATCGAACCTCGGCAGAGAGGAATAGGGTCAGTCGTCTGGGCAAGAGAATTGTCTATTATAAAAGATTAAAAATATTCAAACTTATTATCATCTACTCCACGTTGCTCGCAAAACCAAAACTATATTAGCTTGACATTATTTATGAAACAATAGCATTCTTGTGATCGAATTTATGGTTGTGTATAGAATGCTATACTTAATAAATAAAAGGAAAGTACTAACTTAGGCGAAAAATTCTTGAGAGTACAATTATCTATTATTAGAGAATTGCCGCCAAAAATAAAGACAACTATGGGTAAGTTAACAAAGTTCTTAGATGTTTCTAGCAAACAAGTGTTATATAAAAAAAAATACTAAATTAAAATAGTACAGGTAAAAAAATCTTTGAAAAAATAACATAATTTATCTCCCTTGCCTAGAGGCAAAAAGAACCTTTTGAATTCACGGAATTAACGCATAAAACATCCATCGATATGCAACCGCTGAAGATGGTCTCAGATGAGATTGAAAGTGCTTTTAAAAATAAGAATTATTTGAAAGAAGATTTTGGAGTTTTTTCTTCATCAATTTTCTACACCCACTAAGTAATTAATTCTTGGACTTGAAAGGATTAAAACTAAAATGAATAGACATAATCTGTCTAAATTTTATATATATATATATATATATATATATATATATATATATATATATATATATATATATATATATATATGTGTGTGTGTGTGTGTGTGTGTGTGTGTGTGTGTGTGTGTGATAATTGTTTTTTTTTTAATTTATTACCATCGCGACAGAGAAAATCTCATGTTCCAAAATTAAAACTTCAAATTTAATCATAAAATTCAACTTAAATTGCAAAATTCCGTTCCATTTTCAAGCGATGCTAAGAATAATCTGTTATGATCAAATTTGAATTGAAGTTTCAGTGTTGAAATATAGGATTTTATGCTCTGTTTTTTTTGTATCAAGCACTGCTTTTTTAAAAATAAAAAAATAAATTCTAAGAACACTGAATTATAAATCTCCTTGTTCTTTCCTATTATATATATATATATATATATAATTATTTATTTAAAAATATGATTCCAAATCGCTACATAAGAGGTCTCATGTTTCAAAACAAGAGCCGAAAACTTCAATATAATCCTTTAAATTAAATTGAGTTTAAATTAAAATGGGCTCCGTTCCATCTTCAAGCGAAATTTATGTTGGAATAACGTATATCTAAAATTTACTTGTTTTAAAAATTGAAATCAAAATCAAAATCTCCATGGTAACAGCAAGTGCGAATTGTTTAAATTGGGTAGGCGAGTGTAGGGTGGTAATAATAAGTAGCGGTATAGAGATACTTTCAAGATGTCAAGTCGGGAAAGGTGGGGTGTCTAAATGAAACGGAAGATGTATTAACCTTCGTCTAGTTTGCTTGTCTATGGAGATTTATTTATTTTATTTTATTTTATTTTATTATGAAAGGGAATTGTGCATATAAAAAAAAAAAAGAAAAACTTTCGTAACGTTTGTTTTTTGACGACTTCATAAAGGGTTATCTATTATGTAAGGTATTTAAACTACTTATTTGGGCTATGGATTATGAAGGGTGTTATGTTGTATGCATGTTTGTAGTTAATTATTCCTACTATGAATCTGATGATTGGGCTATTTGTTAAACAAGTTATTATAATTTTCTATGACCAAGGCGAGCCTTCAAGTTGGAGGATATCGGCTGTAGTTTGATCTCAAGAAGTATTCCCTTCCACCAGCTCTCACTGTCGAAGACACTCTCGTCACGAATGAAGAGCTTTCAACCCAGATATGGTGAGATAACCTGTCAGATTCTCGACTGCGCAGCATCTCCAAAACCACATCTAATCATGGGGTTTGAATGATGATGAATCTGAACGTTTCTTTGTTACATCAATGTTTTCTTGTTTATGTTAAATCTCTTCAAGCCCAAGGTGATTATTTCTTTTAGCGGATTATTTTTCCAAATTATCTCTGAAGAGTCATGATAATTCTAGAAAAGATGGCGCAGTGGTTTTACTGTATATCTTCCAGTTTGTAATTGAGTGTTTTTCTAAAGCTACTATTTAAAGCACGAAAAACCAGTGTCACTTGCTATTTAACATGTATTTGGCGAATAGCCCGTTTAATCAAAGTATCTAACTTCAAATAATTCAGACAAACTGAAGGAAGCATGTAAAAGCTTTAAATATTGTTTGGAACGACGCACATAACTTTTAACAAACGGTAGCAAATAATATTTGTTAAGATATCTGGCAAGGGCACCTCGAGGCGGTGTAGTGGTTAGCATGCTTGTCTCGCTAGAGCAGTTATCACTGTGTAGTGAGTTCGATCATCACTGGGTAACACCTATTTTTGGCCTTGTGCCACATCTAAGCGACGCTTGGTAAATCACTACGATATCTGGCAACCCTGTTTGGATGATACTGGACATTCTTAATTTGCGGTTTTCATCTGAAAGTGTCTCTTATTATTTCGCACAGATAATCTGCAAATTCCATTAAAGCCCGCACGAAATTGGACACACTTACCTCTAAGTCAAAGTTATTATTCCACCAACGATTCCTCATTCGCGACTCTAACCTTTTCAGTCACCATTTACGGAGACAAATATCACCTTACATGTCTTTAAGAGACCAGTAACGAAATGCATGCGACAATCCAATGCGTGCTACACCTAGAAATGGCCAACTTATTCAATATCTGCTCTGTAGATGTTCTCGTTTGGCTTGTTGCCCATGATTCCATTCAAGAGGCGACCAGAACATTCACCAAGGAGAGTGAGAGAAAGAGCGGAAGAGAGAATTAATATGGCAAACAGTGCACGATCTGAGTGAAGAAAGACAACGGAAATAGTTGCTTTAAGATTACAATGTTCAGGACAAAAGATTCTGCAGGACAAACGGGTCTGACATATTTCGGAACAAATGATGCTTTTGTTTTTAATCTATTCGACCCGAGCAAGGAAATACAGCCAGTAAAACGCAGATGACTACTGGGAGTGAGTAAGAATGAAAATAATTTGGAAGAGACAAGAGATAGACCTATACGCCTGTTCAAAAGACCGGGAAGGAGTGTCAAATGTTTGATACGTCGTTCCAAGCATTTGTCATGTTTTGGATATTTTTATAAGTTTTTATTTATTTATCTAAAACATTTTGTTAAATATGGATCTTCGCCCCCGCAAATAAAACAAAAAAAACCCCAAAAAAACAAAAAAAAACGATGAGGTCATAAGATGAAATTCTTGAGAATCTAAAGCAAAAATATTAAATACTATTTATTTATGAGATGATTTATTTGCAAGAATAATTTTATAGTTTTGGTTTGGTTTGATTTTGTTTATTTTGTTTTACAGTATCTCAAACTCAATGGGTTATTTAATGCCGATAAGATTTTTAGGATAGGTTCGTATGAATAGACTATCTATGCGTTGTGTGAAATCATTTTTAGATCATGTTTCATTGACGTATTTTTGTTTTTTGTAGAGAGTCAAGAGTATTGCCGGTATTTTTTTCCAAAAATATATTGATGGTATTTTTACTATATATACCAATTTTTATACTTTTATAGTGTTTTGTCCCCAGTTTGGTGAGTAACTATTTGCCCATAGCTTGGACTCTAACAGGTGCTACCACCCCGGGTCAAGGTGCACATGAGAACAACAACAATTAAGAGATGGTTCCACATTCCACAAAACCTTCCGACCAGAGACATTGCTGCTAGATGTAGTTAATCGTCATACCCTGGACAATATTTTTATATTTATAACGTTCTAGAAACGAATGAAATTAAAATTAATCCAATGCGATATTTATAATTTATCAATTTATAAAGAAAGTAATATGAAAGCCATTTTATATTAATCATTTAAATATATGATCATTAAAATATATGATCAAACTATATGGGAATCCTTATTATTTACCATTTCATAAAGTTCAAATCAATTGGCAATAGGTTGATATCTGGCCAACCCTTCCAATACACAATCTAATAAATAGTGTGAACGAACAATCTTATAAATAAATTGTGTTTATTTTTTTGTTGTCAATTCTCAAGAACAAAGATGTATAAATTCACTTTCATATGTTTAGTCTTTATTCCATTTCTAATCATCTCTTTTTTTAAAACATCGACGAGGAAGAGTAAGTAGTTAAAATAAAACCGTCCTTTTGACTCTGTTTTTTTCCGACATGAAGATCTAAGATGACCAATATTTTATACGTTTTATTAAAGTTGCTATTCCCCAATCCTGAGTAAAATTGCAAAGTACACTGAACTTCCTACTTTGGAAGGCTGACAGAAAGGACATTCTGAATTGCAAACCAATAGAAAAACCTCTCCACTCTCTTTTCCAAGAAACCATACTTATTGGTAAGTAGTAAAAAAAACGTAACCGGTGCAGAGAAATGACCGCCAACATACCGAAGAGACATAGAAATAAAACTTAGGTACTACTGCGTAAAATAAAGTAAATGTTATGGCGTTCTGAACTCAAGGAGACAGGGCGAGATTTTCGATGATCCAAAGAAATTAACATATTTTCAGCTTAAATGAAAAATCATATTGCTTAAAATTAATATAGTCTGAATAAAAAAAACCGTAAATTCTGCCTGTCCGTTTGTGTGTCTGAAACCCCTCTAATTCAGGCCACATGTGCTCTACATAATATACATATTATACCATTTTGGAATCAGGATGATCCTGGGATACAAAAGATGCCCTTCATCTGGTGCTTAAAACTCCAGCATTGAATTTTTTTGTCCGAGGGAACAGTTAAAAATTCAAATTTTAAAATAACGGAAAAAAATTAGTGAATTTAAAAGTTTTTCATTTATATTTATTTTACAGTAACACAAATAATTGTGAATTTAAAAAAAAAATATTTGGTTTAAATTCAGATGAATCGCGAAAAGTTTATGAATTGAAGAAATCAGTTTTATTTCTTCAGAATGCTAAGGAATCAGAGTTAAAATGAGAGGTTTGGTGACGTAAGGTTTTGATATCCTGCAGATTTGAAGAATTAATTTTCGGACCGAAATGGAATTTCGGATTAAACCGGATTATGGCCATATCGGAAATGGACATATAGCGCGAATCAAAGCTAATGCGATGTTTTGAAGTTCCACAGAATGAATTGAAGAACTTGAAGAAGTTATTTTTTTCAAAAATTTCCATTACTGTTATCTAAGCCGGACTAGAGGTCACTTTAGTTTTGGCCCAGAGACCCAATTAGCCCTTCACAGGATGTAGCATAAAAGTGCACACAGATTACGGATTTTAATGTTATTCACACTTATGTTTTTATTTCATTTATTATACATGATTTGATTATTACATTTATTTGATATTATACGATGTACTGCCCAAATACCACCCTTATATACTCCAATTAGACACGGTAGTCATCGCATCTCATTCGCCGATACATGGGCTCAAACATGTTCAACTGAACCTGAGATATTGAAACTACTCAGGTGTCTAGACGAGCACCTCGTGCCAACTGGATATCAAATAAGGAGAAACCAACTTTATGTAAAAGCCGTGTTGCTCATGCATATAAGAATTAGCTCAAGGGAGACACGACAGGTGTTGTATGGTGTCAAAGAACAAGTCTGGTTTTTAATTATCAGAATCTGCACTGGAGGTCCTACACCTGATTTCCCAGTCGAGAAATCGCGGCTCAGCTCGTTGAAATGCTCTAAGGAAAATACCCTGTGCATACGCCCACACAGGAAACGCAATCCAGCGATGCCTAGTACCATCGCGTTCCTCCCGAGAGAAACCAACAGGCACCTACTTGAACGATTAATACGTGACCATTTCAAGTCCAGCGCATTTAATACATGCACACACCAAACTTTACATTCTCTGATAGGAAAGTCATTGAACATTACCTTCGTCCAGGATGAGACGATATCATTGAGCCTGGCTATAACCTTAGACATCTCGAAAGCTTTTGATAGGGTCTGGCATACATGTCTTCTCCACAAGCTGAAAAGTTACTGTAACATCGGACACTTTTTTGAACTGATCCAGTTTTTCCTATCAAATCGTAAAATGAAAGTTATCCGGAACAGCCATTCATCTAGATTACTTTGTAATAACGCGTGTCTCCACAAGGCTCCATCTTTAGTCTCACCCAATTTTTAATTTTAATTAATGAACTTCTCGATGGTATTAGTTCTCTACAGGGTATCTACGCTGATGACATAACCATTTAATCCTGCTCCGATAAGTAAGGCTTATCAGTCCGACGAGGTGAAATTGAAAGCCGATGTCCAAAACGATCTCAAGTCTGTCGGTAACTTAGGCAGAAAATTGCTTTTTAATTTTAACTCCTCCAAAACTAAATTTCTCTCCATTAATCCTCTGAGAGACTACTCTCTGTCTTCCGTCCGCATGGCCGATGACAAACTTCAGGAAAGTGACTCGTTATGCTTTCTCAGGCTAATGTTCTCAGCAGACAAAGACTATATTGAATCCTTTGTTAGGTCAGAGAAAGTTGGTTCACTGTGTCGGGCGAGGCAATTTTTCTCTCTAGAATCTATCTTATATATCTATAAGTTTAACATTTTTATTTTATTTTAGTATTGCTCACTTAGTATTGCTCTCTATGTTTCCACTGAATCTCTGACTGCACTACTCTGCCCAGGGACTGAACTCGTAAATACTGTGTCGACAAATTCACAATCCATCCAGCGTACTGTAGTCTCCAGAATCAAAAAGAAGCGCAGAACTTGGAGCATTAAACCTAGACTGACTGCTGCTGAAATTGCTGTTAGGTTATGTCACTCTTAATTGCATTCTACTTAATGCCTCTTTACTACTGTTTTCTTTTGTGCTTCTTATTTATGAGGTGAGGCTTCATTTCTTCGCCATATTGTTATATTTTAATCATATCAGTCTTATACCTCTATTGAAATACGTACATTGAAACTTGAAGACACGAGTTCGAATACCGGTTGAGTTCGTTAGATTAACTTACGCACCAATAGATTTGGGAAAGGTATGAAACCATATTTTCTCCCCAAGCTATGGGTTTAACAGCAGAACAAACTCAATTTTATAGCCTTGGTTGGCAACCAGTCTACCGCAGAAATAGCCTTGGGAAAGGTATGAAACCATATTTTCTCCCCAAGCTATGGGTTTAACAGCAGAACAAACACAATTCTATAGCCTTGGTTGGCAACCAGTCTACCGCAGAAAGAAATCACAAACTAATGCGGGAAAAATCTGCCTCGTCAGTCATGTATCTTTCGATACATGATAGCCCAATCGTATATCGCATATGACACTTAACTGACTGACAGTGATGCAGAAATAAAATGGTTTCTTCGGAAATTAATTCGAAGTAAATTACGAACAAAAATGTGGATGTTTCATTTTTTTGAATAAGTGAATTAGCCAGGAATTCTCGAACTCTTAATGCATTTTGCATATATTGTCTGTTAGTATTACTCGCATTAGTTGTTTATTTAAGTTATTCTGTTACTAATCACAGACATGATATTGGATCTGAGCACACGAAGGTAACAATCTACACATATTTCGTCTACTCTTTTGTTTTTGATTATCCACACCTCGCGTTATTGTATCACCTATGCCACTAAAATACACTTGGTTTCTTAATAATGTTTTCACTAGAAGGCTAAAAGCGCTAACGTTTCAGGAAAATGTTTCCCAATCTTCACAAAAACAAAACTGATGTTAATCAGCTGCTCCAGAATTTTTTCACACATTTTTTATTAACAGCAAAACATGAACACTTAGAACTACCTCTAATGCTCGGTCACGAAAGAACAATTTGGTCTCAATCTAAAGAAAGCGGAACTAGAGACTTATTCGAACGTGTTCTAATACAGTTTTTTTTACTAGCTTCACGGTCCTGTGGTCATTCTTTGAAATATATTCTCACACCACGAATATATATTATACATTTAATTATATCAAGAAATCTGTATAATGCATAAATCCATATAGAGGATGCGATGAAAAAATTGTCGTCTAAATTACGCAAAAAATGATAACAACACTGATATCTAATTTTAACAGATATATTTACCAAAGTTACTCAAAAATATCTTCAGATATTAAAAAGAGTAAATTTATTCAATAAAACTGCTATTGGCCTCAACCACGGCCTCTACACGGCTTCGGAATGTCCTGCAACTCTCTGGACGGTCTAATTATTTAAGTTGAGGAATGCTACCATGGTCCTTGCCTTTAGCTCATCTTTAGAATTACAAGGTTTTTTTTTTTGGTCTCTTCCTTAACTGCGTGCCACCCATAATAATCCAGGTGGTTACAATCTGGGGAGTTAAATGGTAAGAAGTGATATGGTCGCAGAAATTGTTTGGTAGCCATGACTGGGTTCCACTGCTTGTGTGGCATCACGCAGAGTCCTGATGCCAGGCACAGGGTCTTCCAGCAGACATCCTCTTGACCTAGGGCAGAACTACTTCCACAAAGCACCTGATTTAGGCCTCCGCATTGAGTCTGAGGCCTTGTGGGAAGTTTAATAGAAGCATAATGTTGCAATCACCATTAGACTCATCCAACTTTCCGAATGCTCTGCACTCTCCTTAGATTGTTACGCAAACACTCTGAAAGGTTACCCATCAACACTTTACGATAATTTATCCATCGCACTCTGTACGTTGCATTGACAATATTCATATTTATATATGTAGCGATTACAGTTTTCATATTCATATTGTTACATCTCCTATCGATGGGTTGCCACGTTTTCTAATCTATTTTTTTTTCATTCTACATATGGACACAATATATCGAATCTTGAATCGGATTAATGGATTGGCATGACACATGGCATTTTCCCTTGCTTTACCTCTTCTCTTTTCTCCACACCCTTCTCTACTCTCGGGGAAAAACTTCCACAGTTTGATTCGATTAATAAATCAAAATGAAAAATAAAAAAAAATGGATTAATTCACGACTTAGTTGACACCCTGCAATATTTAAAATATTATTTTTGTAAATGGGAAATACGTAAGTAAATGTAAGTAACTCTCTCTCTCTCTCTTTCACTCCCTCACTCTCACTCTCTTTCTCTCCACACACATATATATATAGATGGTTGGCAACAATTCAATTCTTACACACACACACACACACATGTATACATACAAACATATATACACACACACATACACACACACATACACACACACACATATATATATATATATGTGTGTGTGTGTGTGTGTGTGTGTGTGTGTGTGTGTGTGTGTGTGTCTTTCTTTTAAACATGTTTCGCTGAATATGTCAGACAAGGGCAATTTAATTAATGTTCGTGTTTAGTTCTTCTTGTATTCTTACATTTTTTTTCTTCTTCTGGTGGTAGGAAGCGAGTGCAAAAATTGTCTGTAATCTCCATTGTCCCAAGCCCTTTCGGCAAATTCTTTAGCCATTCTCAATGTTTTGGGGTGTTGTTTATTTCTCTTAATGCCCCCGTTTATATATACGCATACATACATACATACATACATACATACCTACATACATACATATATATATATATATATATATATATATATATATATATATATTGTTGAATTGTTGCCAACTGACCATGCATATATATATATATATATATATATATATATATATATATATATATATATATATATATATATATATATTCTTGGGACGTACTCATTTATTTTTTTATCGGTTAAGTGCTCTGTTACTAATTCTACTGCGTTTTAACAACATATATGTGTGACTGTGTGTTTGTGTGTGTGTGTGTTTGTGTATCTATATATATGTTTATAAAAAGAGAAGAAAAACGAAAAAGAAAAATAACCACGCGTCTATTCTACGCGTCTGCACACGCATGCGCGCAAGCACACACAAAATGAAAGATGAAAAAAAAAAATTAAACTTACACCAACGTAAAGTGCACAAATTATTTTTCAAGGCAATATAAAGGGAAAACGAGTAAAGAAACTGTCAGTTGCTGATATCCTTGATGAGTGGACGGAGGGATTGCTAGACGGCCTCTCTACGAAACTCTAGAGTCGGAATGCTGAAGGTAACATTACTGAGCTAAGTGACATATTTTACATTCCTATAAATCATAAATATATATATATATATATATATATATATATATATAAAGAGAGAGAGAATTAATAAGATAATCTTTTTATTTATCTCATGCTTACTCCATCGGAGCGGTTTGAAGTGTTAAATATGTCGGATTAATGATAAATCCATAATTCTTTGCAAATTGCATTGTTTTGTTTAGTATTGTGAGACCGTAACATGCATACAACATGGACTCTTCCAGGACTATATAAAGTATGCGATATAACACTCTAGGAGAAGAGGAGGAAAGAGAGAGAGAAGAGAGAGAGAGAGTATTCTAATACCGTAGTATCAGCCGCGTCAGACGACCAATATTGGGCACTAGCACAGAGTAAGCTCCGTTTACACTTACACTATCTTTGTAACCTTTTTGTTTAATATATCTTTCTGACCTCTAATCCGTGTTCCGTGTTTTCCTTCCGGTGGTCCCAACTTTGGGTCCTCATCATTTAGATTTCGAAGTGTGCATTCTTTAAAAGGACAAATAGAATATCGCTGGCATGGGAAGCTGTCTGTAACCGAGCAGTCTAAAACACACCGGATCAAACAGTGATTTCACATACAAAAATAGGACGCTGATTTGTACGCTGCCGGGTAGCACATTTGCCTCATTAAGCTTTCCCTTGTGCGTACGTCGATAGACGGAATGCTCAAATTTTAAATGAAAAAAAATAACAAAAAACGAAGCGTCTACTTCAGACACGGTTATCTAATAAATGGTTTTCCAAACATTAATTTATGCTACAGTATCGTGCAACACAGCCAACATCTCAACTATATTTTTTGATGGTTGTACGTTTTTAAGATACTGAATATGTATAAGAAAGCTTCACATACGTACACATACACATACGCATACACACACACTCACACATATATGTCCGTGTTTGCGTATGTGTGTATCTGTGTATGCGTGTTTGAATATGCATCTCTCATTCTGACGCACAAACATCTTCCCAGACGAGACAACAATACATGATGTACATATTAACAGTCATCACCTTTCTCTATCTATCTATCTATCTATCTATCTATCTATCTATCTATCTATCTGTTCAGGGTGCGATCTGATGGGTAAATTGTCGCCATAATATATTTTTAATTTGTAATTTCACGTATGCACGTTGCTTGATATTGATTTTGTTGTCTGTACAGTATAGTAGGCACTGTCTGAGAAAAAAGGGCACCATGGCGCAATTTATTCCGACAGAGGTTTGGAAACGGCACTATACTGCATGGCATTTGCGCCCGAAGCTCCAATACGGACATTTCAGAAAGTTTGACTGTAAATCTGAGGACAGTTCAGAGTATTCGAAAACAGCTGAATCAGTTTAATTCACTCAGATCGTTCTGACAATAAAAGTACTCACGAATTTATTGGTGAGAATCTCAGGATCAACATGGAGGCCTACATAAAGTGCCTTGAGGAGATAGTGCTGCTCTAAGTCAAGAGAGTTACTGGTGGAAGACTCTATGTCTGGCCAAACGACTCGACACCGAGTCAAACAAGCAGGGTAATCCAGTCAGGGATGTCAAACAATTTCTGCGACCACATCACCCTTTATATCTCGGCAATTAACTCCCGAGACTGCAGCCCACTTAATTATTATGAATGTGGGATAGATGAGCGAGAGACTAAAAAACTCTTTGTAATAACAAAGATGAACTGAAAACAAGGATTATAGCGACATTTACCAACTTAAACAAGGAGACCGTCCCGAAAAGTTCCAGAAGATTCCTAAGTCACCTGGAAGCCGTAGTTGAAGCGACTCGCGATTTTATTGAATTAATTTACTCTTTAGTGTTTCACGAAATTTGCAGTTTTGGCAAATATATATGTTAAAATTAGATACCTGGGTTGTTTTCATTTTTGCGTAATTTAGATGACAATTTATCCACCGCATCCTCTGTGTGTGTATGTGTGCGTACGTATATATATATATATATATATATATATATATATATATATATATATCATATAAGCCCGTGAGTTCAAATATGAATATGCTATTAAAACACGTAAATTTCAGAAATAAGTTATTCCAAAGAAAATTTCGCTTGAAGATGGAACAGAGCTTACTTTAATTCAATTTAATTCAAATAATTATATTGAAGTTTTAGGCTCTTGTTTTGAAACATGAGACCTCTTATGTAGCATGTTGGAAACATTTTTAAATAAATAATTTTATATATATATATATATATATATATATATATATATATATATATATATATATATATATATATATATATATATATATATATATGATAACATCACACTTGTTCCCGCATGATCACTGAAGTTAAGCAACGTCAAACCTGGTCAGTACCTATATGGATGACGGGTTCTGTAAGCGTACATGTGCGGGTGATGTAAGGGATAATGAATCGGAATTGCGAATCCGAGATCCGAGTTCCAATTCCAGTTGGGTTCGTTATATTACGTCTATTCTCCCTCAACTATGCGTTAATTAACAATACTTGTATCACTAAGCTGTTATTATCTCCAAAAATATTGTTTTAAAATCTAAAAATATATTTTGGCGTTAAATAGCCTGCAAAATTTACGGAGAAGACGTAGAAATTCAATATCTATTTATCAATCTATCTCATTCTATTCATTATCTATCTATCTATCTTTTTCTCTCACCGCAAATAAACACTGGAAATTCCAACCCTGATGTGATTTTTACAAATGAGCTCATTTTGATCATTTGATCTGATTTTGGGAATTGGGTTACACCGATACACACTCAGCACGCTCTTGTAGACCTACAGTTTTGCTTTTTAGTTATTTGCTGAAATTTAATATACTATTTGCAACAATGGTCGATTTATTTTACCGTGAGTAAAAATGATTTTTCAAGAAAAAATAATGGTTTTTTTTTTTACTGATGCTATAAGCAATATGTTTTTTTTATCTCATTAAGCATTATAGAAATAGGCCTCTTTCCCATGATTAAAAGTGCATCTCTATTTAGAATCTTATTAAAGTTGCTTCAATATCCTTTACGTTACGTCTTTATCAGGTTTCTTTGCTTTTAGTCAGTGATTATGCTAATACAAAACAGCTTTACAAGTTAGCCTCCCGAGGCCTATGTACTGATACTGACAGTTGCTATACAGATATCAAAGGTTTTCGGACTATGAATAATAATAATGATATAAATAATAATAATATCAACAACATCTAACAAGTGTTCCAACAAATAGGATTCAACATAAACATTTCTAAAACAGAAAATAGGATATGGAATTAGAATGAAAACAATGATACACAGAAACTCTATCCATCGTAAAAATTGGATTTTGTATTAATAAATATTAAACACTTCAAATAATTCGGTGTATGGATCAGTTGTAAGAAACATGAAATAATTAAACTGGACATAGAATAGGCTACGCTTTAGTTAGTTTCACTTAAAAGCACAAATTACTACAAAACTAAAACATTAACGTAAACCTCGAGTCATATTCTTAGGTAGTCTTATCAGAACAAGTATTTCGTATGGATGCCATGCACAGGACGAAATTCCTGTAGAAATGCCTAAACTGTTAGTTGTATACAATTCCTTTCCCAGATCAAAGTCTTTGTGTGCGAAGGAAACGTGTAGGATTTAGCGAGTAACATTCTTCTTCGAACCTCGTAGACAGACAAAACTGAATCACAAAGAACTGTACAAAATACCAGAAACCACATTACTTGAGGACTTTTAAAAACAGCAACAACTCAATATGTTGGCGTTCCTCACAACTTCAAAGAAACATTAGGTAAGTATATACCACCAATATTGAAAGAAGTGATAAGAGTGGCGTTGAGAAACGAATTTCTCTGTAAAATTGTTTGAATTGAAGTTTATGAATTTCAACCGATAGTAGTACTATAGATAGAGTAATGGATAGCGGCTCTGATAAGGAATCGGAGAGCCGGGTTCGAACTCCAGTCGTCTTCATTACATACACTTACGTGTTAATACTATTGGGAAAGGCATGAATACATCACTTATTCGCCAGCTGTGGATAAATAACATGACAGACTGAGCCCTTGTTGTTTGACGACAACTCCCGGAGAATGAAAATTTTGAATTTAAACAGGCCTCGGGAGGATTGTGCTCCGTCAAGTTATCTTGCCCGTCTGTTATATATATATCTCGCTGCTACGAATCTAATAAGTTACAGGATTCGTAATAATAAAATAAAATATAATTAAAAATTAAGTTTACGGCTAACGAAGCACGTAGGCCATTAAATTACTTGCTTTTAAAGGCGAGCATAGTTTTTTTTGTGTGTGTGTGCGTGTGTGTTTTTTGTATATATATATATATATATATATATATATATATATATATATATATATATATATATATATATAACAGAAACCGTTAATTGATAAGTCAAATTACAAATGATTTTCTTTCGATTTAAATTTAGGCAGAGACACCGTTCCACTCGTCAGGGAGATAAATCTATTAATTTTTTTCATTTGTCATATAAATAACACAAACCATAAATAAAGAGATGAACATAGTTTGACACAAGTTACCGTATAGAACGAATGTAAGAACATAAAACTAACCGTAATGGCCACTTTTGATCGCAACTAAAAACAATTTTAAAAACAGCTTGGTTTCTTATGATATTTAATTCTTAAAGGACTCGCTCAAATGGAACGACTCTATTCGATAAAGACGTTCAACGAATGGTATATGGTTAGCTTCGTTCTCAGCGTACATGTCATGGTAAATCAGTGGAAAATAGCGGCGAATGACAAGCGTCTTGTCAAGATATGATATTGAATTATTGAATGACATTTTCTTGATTTTAGTTCTAACTTTTTTTTATTATATCTTTCTTTTCACTATCACAGATTGATTTCTGATAGGGACAAAGAGGAGAAATAATAATACATTTTTAGAATACATAATGACCGTACAGATAGTAAAACTGAATGTCATATATATATATATATATATATATATATATATATATATATATATATATATATATGTATATATATAGGAATATTAAAAAAGTATGAACCGATTTCATGAGCTTCAGTTCTCAAGTATCGTCATGGAATGAATCAGTGACCATTTGAAAGAGGAGTTTTCTACGCTTTGAATGGCTGCCACATCTCCGGCAACGTCCAGTTGTTCGTTTACCCCGGAATAGTGATTCCTCAGTAAAAGGCGTTCTGCGTTCTCGAGTTCGCGAAAACAAACACTGTTGCCACAGTGCAGCGTGATTTCCGATTTCTCCTAAGAACATTCAACGGTGGTTTAAACATTTTCAAGAAAGAGCATGTTTGTGTAATAGATAAAGTTCAAACTATCACGACTTTCAGAGGAACAAGTGATGAGAATCCGTGCTACGTTTGAGGCGAGTCCACGGAAGTAAAAAAAAAATAGCTAGCCGTGAGCTTGCGATCTCTCAATTCACTAGTTGGTGTGTGTTAAGAAGACGTCTACATTTGAAACCTTACAGACCACGCCTCGGTCAGGCACTTAACCTTGCTCTTTACGCTTGGCCTGTGTGTTTCCCAGACCTTACCGTGTGTGATTTTTTCTTCTTGGAATATGTAAAAGATAGCGTTTATGTTCCACGGCTAATTAACCTCGATTACCTTAAACATTGAATAACAGTCAATTCAGGGGCTCGTGATATGCTGATACGTGTCAACGAGCGGCGCTATATCGAGTTTAATTCGCTACCTCTTCGGCACCGAGGCCCGTTTGTACAGTTGGTATGACGTATTCTTAATAACTTCTAGATGCGATGAATTACTTAATTATATATATATATATATATATATATATATATATATATATATATATATATATATATATATGTGTGTGTGTGTGTGTGTAAGTGATAGACATTTTGGGGGATTTGAATAATCATTATAGTAATTCATCAAGTGTCTGTATATTCTTTTAGAAAATTTTTCGTAAGTTATGTTGTTTCACTACATTATTTTCATAATCACCTATTTTTAAAATTACACAGGTATGTCTTAAAATATCATGCATTAAACAGACAACTCATGAATAATTTTAAACACAACGCTTGTCAGTTCCGAATCACCGCTCTCCTTTTTTTCCTTTTCTTATTGTTGTTTTCTTCCTCCTTACTTTTTATTTCCTTTCTTTCTTTTTGAATATATTTTCTCGGTATCCTCTCTACCTTACTTCTCACATCCGGTGAAAATAGGTCAACCTTTCGGCTCTATATCCACAACTGTTTACTATATTACTGCCCCTCGTCTATATCTCTCTCTCTCGACATACATATTTCTTTCTCCTTTTGCCCCTTTTCTTTTTCTTTTTTTTCCCTTCCACCATATTAAAACTTTATTTTAAAACACATCTTATTTTGAAAGTTCTTATTTGCACTTCTTCCTGAATGAATTTTAAATCCAAATATTTGAGAAATTTGGTCTTATCAGACGAGATCGATTACTTAGTCTTGCAAATAACATATTACCACGAGTTTTAAAGTCTTCGCTTTATTATATATATATATATATATATATATATATATATATATATATATATATATATATATATTCGAACCTGTATCCTATACGGAACCGTCATATAGCCTGACGTGCCATACCGCTCGACCAGAAAGGATCGTTTGGTTGGCAATTTACTGCTTATAAACTTCAATTTTCAACGAATCTCTCACGTACATTCATAACTGCTCATGGCGTATCAAATGTAAACAAATGATGTCATACATTATGAAAAGGACAAAGTCCGACAATTATTTAAAGACATTTTCATGTTTAACATTCTTTATAATAAACAGTATTAAATAACATTTACCAGCCTAAACATTTCTCAGACACACACACACACACACACACATACATACATATATATATATATATAGTAATTTTTATTTCGTCTATCTTTGAATATTAGCTCATTATCGCCGGATTCTTTATCTATTATTATTTATATTAAAAGATTCTTTTAATAGCATTTGGTATGATTTTAATTCTTTGAAATTTTCTTATTTATAAATTGTAAAGTGCTTTCAAATTTGTAGGCAAGCGTTTCCAGTTATAACGTTATTTCGTTTCGTTCACTACAAGTCAATTTTTTTTTATTATTTATCTTTTAATTTTAAAAAAAAATTATCTTTCAGTTTAAAAACAACAACAAAAACAACAACAACAACAATAATAATATTTCTATACATTTTATTTATTCGATTATTATTATTATTTTAAATTATTTATAACAATAAATTGGCATATTTGATGACGAACTGTTTACTCCGACATCCAATGTAATATATATATATAGATAGATAGATAAACCTAGTAAGCCAGACAAACCTACCCAGGTTTCATCTAAGTGGATCGTCAGGGAGAGCCAGCTTTCGCTGACGATCCGCTTAGGTGAAACCTGGGTAGGTTTGTCTGGCTCACTAGGTTTATCTAGGTCTGCTCTACGGTTGTGTTGAGCTCTTTTGTTAGTTAGTTGTTTACTCGTATCGTTTTTTTTTGGGGGAGGGGGCTTCAAACCTGTATCTGTGCGATTTTTTTCGACAGACTTCCATGTTTGTAGCTCTTTCTTTTATTAAAACTTTTTTTTCCTTCGAGATTGATTTGATTATTGCAAATGAAATATTCGAGGGTTTTCCGAAACGAGTATAGTTACCTATATATATATATATATATATATATGTGTGTGTGTGTGTGTGTGTGTGTGTGTGTGTGTGTATGTGTATGTGTGTATGTGCGTGTGTGTGTTTTTATGTGTATAAGGGTCATTGGATAGTAGTGGCCCCTTTGTTGCTTGGCTACAACACCTTATTATTAATGTGTACGGGCGACACTGGTCTTCACCCATCCACAAAATCTCTTACGTCTTAAAGGCTGGCTAAATCACGTAAAGTGTAGTGCTTGCACTGCATGACTAGGTGGATGATCTGCGCAGGCGAACAACGGCTCGACTAGGGATTCAATGACCAAGTGGACAGGCCGAAGAAGATCCGCATCATATTAGTGGTTTCGGCAGTCAAATATCAACGTCCATCTAGCTAGCTCTTCGCGAGACCATAGAAATATTTTGGCTGGTATCCAAACGCGCTTTTATCTCACTAGGGGTGAGACCTCCCAAGCCTTCTGGCAGTTTCCTAGTAGAAGAAAATTCTGATAGAAAATCTGCCTCATGGCCCCACTAGGTATCATGCAACTGCTCGTCTCCCGGCAATATGGATTTTTGGTGAGGGTCGATGCAGTGCTGTGCATGCTCCATCCGACCTTAAAACCCTGCACGGCCATTACTGACAGCTTGATAGCTTTCGTTGCTTCCAGGCGTGTCAGATCATCCCTTTTAAGAAAACCATTGCTCACCAGAAGTTTGCTGGAAGGGTCTAGAAAAGATGATCCCAAAAATTGCCTGTCTCATACATCTGGCGCGTGTGGCGGATGTCTATTTGGCGCTCGAACAAAATTAAAACGAAACTAAAGATGAAATTGAAACTATCTTGTTGGAACGTACGGACTCACATAGATAATCCTTTGTGATCAGCTCCTCAACGCAGAACAGCTCTAAACTAGAGAAATATTCTATAGATGTAGCTGCTCTCTTGGAAACTCGTTTAGCTGGTTATTGGAGGTGGTTACACTTTTTTTCTAGAAAGGTAAGTTCTCTCAGGAGTATAGAGTAGCTGGTGTGGGTTTGGCTGTACCTAGCACACTTGTGCCAAGATTTGGTGAATTTACTAGTCATATATATATATATATATATATATATATATATATATATATATATATATATATATATAATCAGTGTGTTTGTATTGAATTAGCATTTGATAAAATCAAGTGTGGATGCATTTCTGAAGGCGGTCTTGGATACTGGCCTCAACTCTTTCCGGCATTGATCTGTCGATTCCGCGCGAATAGCTTCCTTCAAATCCTCTAATATACGTGCTTTAAGGTTTCCCGACAAAAAGTAATAAGTAGAATAAAGTGCCGATGTCGAGAATTTGTTTACGGTGGTGATCAATTTGCCCAGAACTGACCCACACACTTGATTTCATGACCATCCCTGCTGCACCTATGGAATGAGACATGCAGAATCCAGTGATTGCCCGCTGACTCTGTTATAACTTCGGATGGCGCTTTCTGTAGCATGTCCATAATGCGTAGTCCTCTTCATCCGCTGGTTCAACCGTTGTGATCTGATGTATAGGCCAAACGCTTGTTCCAACGTCGGGGTCTCTGGGGTTGGTTACGCTTTGTCCGAGTCATGTTCTTCGACCTTGCCACCAAGAGTGGCCATACCAGGAGTTAGAACACAGATGGCATTGTTCTCAGAGTCATTAAATCAGAACTTGCGGTTTTAAAACAATGTGTGGTTTCAAAAATTATTTCGGGAATCAAGCGAAAAATGAAATGAAATTAGCAGAAGTTGTGTTAGTTACAGAGTAGGAAGGGGAGGAGAGATGTATATGTCCCTAGAAGATAAGTGTTGGTTTTATTCGAGACTATACCTGGACAAGAGTTTCAGATTTTGACATGTTTTCCCTGGGCCCCTTGAACGGTTTTTCTTTGTCTGTAATATATAAGTTGATTTAAAAATATTTATAATCTATTTATTAACTATAGTTTTAAAAAAAATGGATATGAAAGGAAAACATTTAAAATTCGATATGAGCACCGGATTTTGCCACCCGATTCTCGAACCGCTCACGAATTGCGTCAACTGATTTCACCATGATCTCTTGTGGTATGGAAGACATATCATCTTGTATTCGCCCATCAAGTTTCTTTTAAAATTTTGGTTTAGTATAGTAGGCTTCCTCCTTTAATCAACCCCAAAACAAAGTCACACTTTCTTAAATCGAGATTCCTGGCTGGCCACTCATACACAAACATGGAGTTACTTTTCAATATATATATATATATATATATATATATATATATATATATATATATATATATATTAAAAAAAACAGACCACTTTAAGTTTCCATTATAACAATTTATTTCACTAGAGCCCTTTTAAGGACGCCGGATCCTCACGCAGCACTTCCAAAGCATTTTGAAGTGCTATTTGATGACCCGGCGTCCTTTAAAAAAGGGCTCTGGTATAAATTATTATAATGGAACCTTAAAGTGGTCTGTTTTTCTTTAAAATATTAACAGGATTTACATTGAGCTATCAGGATTTCACCCTCATTGGGACTACCGATACGGATTACCAAGTTTTCGTAACTTAAATACATATATATATATATATATATATATATATATATATATATATATATATATATATTTATTTAGTATCTGTCTGAAAGTGTCTTGGTCCTCCTTTCGATCTCTTTAACTTTCTATATATTTACGTATTGTTCTCCCCCTTCTTTCTCTATTTCCCTGTC
Organism: Acanthosepion pharaonis; assembly: GCA_903632075.3. Taxonomy (NCBI): domain Eukaryota; kingdom Metazoa; phylum Mollusca; class Cephalopoda; order Sepiida; family Sepiidae; genus Acanthosepion; species Acanthosepion pharaonis. The sequence continues at coordinate 1,323,404 of CAHIKZ030003292.1, read as the reverse complement.
TTGCTCATTCTCTCTAGTTAAGTCTTAGTCTCTTTCTGAAATTATTGTTCTTAACCATACCATCTCTCTTGTTTTCCTGCTATCCTTCTCAGCATATTCTCTTCTCTCTTTCTTTCTCTCCCCTTCTTAATTTTTCTGTTTCTCTGAAATACCTTCTCGCTTTCCTGTTAACTATACATCTGTACATACCTGTCTCTCTTTTTCTTTATCCCTTCTCTCTTTATATCTTATTTCTTAATAGCATAACTACTCTACATACGGTTTTCTTTTTTCATGCCTCATCTCATTATATTCTTTTCTTACTCCCTTTCTCTCTGCACATCACTTGCCCCCTAATATCAAGCAACCTCAATTTGCCTCTCTCTTTCTAGCCCGTTTTGTTCTTGCAACCTTACTTCTATCCGCCTCCATATTTTCCTTATTTCTTATCTGCCCCATTCCCACTAATTTTCTATTTATTTATCGTGTCTTTACCATTTTTGCTCCCTCTCTAAGTGAATCCTTTGCGGCAATTGTTGGTCCTGCGCTGTGGGGAGCGTCAGTAAATATATCCCTGGCGCCATAGTAAGGGATTGACAAGATCACTATGACCTGACTAGACAGCTTATATGATATTTGAAACCTAAAATAAGAGAAAAAAACTAATTTGATTCTTACATTACAATATTAAATAGTCAATTACATGCCATGCGTGATACACGCTTAGGCGATCATGCAATATCCATACATGACTGACGAGGCAGTTTTTTTCCCTGCACTAGGTTGTCATTTCTTTCTGCGGTAGACCAGTTGCCATCCAATTTTAAACAACCTGGTCTGTCCTGTTGAGAAGAAGATTCATACTTGGGTATTATCACTTAAGTGAAAATAATGGATTTGACTTAGATTCGAACTCGGCTCTCCAATTCCTCAAACCGAACAGCTATCCATTACTCCGCCGTGCCTCGTCACAATATCTAATAAAGAAATTAATATTATAAGCTCGGATAGCAATTGTATATGTATAAGTATGTGTTTCGTGAGCGGGTATGCTCTATTGAACGGATGTCATGAGGCCTTTTAATAAGTTTCTGTTGGTTGTCAAATTAAACACTTTAAATCAGCCAAAAATATATAAAGAATCGGAGGTGAAAATACGAGTAATTATATAGAAATAATCATACATTGATTCAATTATTAATGCGATTAATGGCGAAATCACTTCGCTAATAAACATTAAACTACTAACAATCCACTGAATGAGGCGATCCTTATGTATAAAATTGTTGTTAGATAGATCTAGTGCATTTTTATAGAATCAAGTACTTTCAAGGACTTCATGTCCTCATCGTCATGCTGTATTTTTTTCCTTTAAAATCAAAACTTGAAGATGAAATAAATGTGTTGTAGACCGAAAGATGTTTTTTTTTAAGAATGTGTTATTTATTAATGGTTGTATAATATTGAAACGTGCAAGTCGCAACGCTAAAGTATTTCAAGTGAGAATTATTATATGGATCTTGTAATTTGGTAAATCCACGAATTCTTTTGTTTAAGTGTTTTCCAGTTAACGTAACATGAACTAAGTACATAGTCCAATTAATAGAGTGATATGTCTTAGTAGTTTTTTTTCTCCGGAATTTCGTACTGCGGATCAATTGTTTTTATAAACGTATTATATTAGGCAGCATATATTTTATATTATAAAGAAATAGCCATACATTGAATCAATTAGAAATATTAATGCGATTAATGACGAAGTCTCTTCGCTAATAGGCTTAATATAAGCATTAAACTACTAACAATCCACTGAATGATGCGATCCTTATGTATAAAATTGTTGTCAGATGGATCTAGTGTATTTTTCTTATAGAAGCAAGTACTTTCAAGGACTTCATGTCCTCATCGTCAGGCTGTAATTTTTTTTCCTTTAAAATCAAAAAGGTTGTATCGAAAATACATTTACAAAAATTGGGAGCGAGTTCTTCCCACCAACACGAGGGCAAAGTCCATATAAACACATCCTTCCTTTCCGAGTTATTAACTCTCAATAAAGTCTCGAAGACTAATTTGGATGAATCCTCTTCTTCTCCCCGCACCTATAGGTAAAATAGAAGGACAGACCGCTTTCTATAAATGGATGGCAACTGGTCTACCGCAGAAAGAAATGGCAACCTACTGCGGGAAAAAAAAAACTTCAGTCATGTATCGAAAGATACATGATCGCCTAAGCGTGTATCACGCATGGCACATAACTGACTGAAATTCACTTACGTGCTAATACCCTTGATGATGGTATGAATACTCTTCTTCTCCCCCTTCACCAGCTATGGGTAATCAGCAGGAGAGACCGGGTTCTATAACCTTGGATGGCAACTGGTCTACTGCAGAATGAAATGGCAACCTACTGCAGGAAAAATTCTGCCTCGTCTGTCATGTATCTAAAGATACATGATCACCTAAGTGTGTATCACGCATGACACATAACTGACTGATATTCGTGTAAATGTGTTGCTTTCTGTCTTCAACGTTTAACGTGTGTAGTAGTGAGTTACCTGAGAAGTTTTCTGTTTAACATGACATGATATTCATATCGGGAGCAGGTAGATATGATTTTACATTCGGCGGTGCGAATGGCAATGGACGCGAGGCTGCACGGCTGTATCACAATTCAGTTCCAGACCGAATGCAGCTGAATCGTTCAAACTTTACTGCTGTTTGTCGTTATGATGCTAAGACAGGATCCGTGATATCACAAAGTATGGATCGAGGAAGACGGAGATCCGCTCGTACGCCTGACCATGAAAAACACGTTCTACAGGCTGTCGGAGATGATCCAGGTATCAGCACTGGACAAATGGCCCTACATGTTGAAGGGATATAGGGCTGCTCTTGAAGAACCCTCTATGAGTTACTATAAAATTATAGTAACGCATGGAGCTTACATCAAGAGCACCACATATATTGGTATCATTTGCAACGTGTGCAGTGTCTTTCGCTCTCTGATCATTCACCACTGGACTAAAGCTGGTGGCTTATTGCACAAACTGCCGATCTATTGTCTTTCTCTTCAGTCTTATTTATGGATGAGGCAATATTTGGAAGATGTGGACAAACAATTTACACAACGAACATTTGTGGGTGGGTCGGAATCCCTATGGTACAATACGTGCTACTCAGGAGTATTAGTTTACGGTTATTGTGTGAGTTGGTATTGTAGGTGACAGACGAGTAGGTCCATATCTTATCCCAGCACGTCTTACGGGAGCTATCTACAGGTATTTTATTTCAAACATACTTCAAGACCAGCTAGAGGAAGTATCCCTGCTAATACGAACAGGCATTTGATTTCTGCAAGAAGGGCTCCAGGATATTTTATTCACATTGTTCGACTGACATCTGTCATGAAAAATGGATAGGTAAGGGAGGAAATGTTCCTCGGCCTGCACGTTCCCAAGAATTCAATTCATTGGTTCTATATCTGTGGGTCCACCAGAAACTATTGGTTTATGCAGCAGATGCTTCATCGACGACTCATGGGGACCGGAGAAAATCCAGCACAGTGTGGGAGTATTTGAAAAGGTCCGCCAGTCAATGATGAATTCTACCTTGGATTGTCCATTTAAAAGATCTACCGTAAATTTTAATCTTAATAACTCAAAACGAAGAACTTCCTTTATATGGACATTTGTCCTTGTGTTGGTGTGAGGAACATGCCATCAATGTTTATATATATATATATATATATATATATATATATATATATATATATATATATACTAGCAGTAGAGCGCGGCGTTGCCCGGGGATGTAACAGTAAGAGATAGATCAAGTATCGATCATCATAAAGACTAAAAAATAAAATCGACAAGGTAATTTTACGTAGTCCTGTGAAGTTTTGTTGAAATCGGTTGAAAAATGTGTGAAATCCGATCCAATATATGAACGTACAGACACGCATACCCCCACACACACAACATGGTTTTTATAACAAGTATGATATATATATATATATATATATATATATATATATATATATATATATATATATATATATATGTGAAAAGTGTATATAAATATAAATAAATATATATATGTATAATTATTTATATATTATATGCGCGGTACTTATTAGAAAGCGCTCAATATCAGAGATAGAGCTAACATATTTGGTTGGATAGATGAGTTTGTGACCTGAGTTTCACGCTTTAGCGATCGTCTGACGATCGCTAAAGCGTGAAACCCAGGGTCACAAACTCACATCTATCCAACTATATATATATATATATATATATATATATATATATATATATATATATATATATATATATTATTTATATATTATATATGCGTCGTACTTATTGGAAAGCGCTCAATATCAATGATTTAGTTGGATTGATGAGAGTGTGTTACCCTTGGTTTCACGCTATTTTCGGTCGTCAGACAAACTCCGACGAGCGCAAATAGCGTGAAAAACATGGTCACAAACTCACATCAATCAAACATATATATATATATATATATATATATATATATATATATATATATATATATATTTATTTACAAAGGAAAAAACAGTTGAAAATGAGACTGGCGTTCTAAAGAATATTTAGTTAGAGTAACTTTACCGGTTTCACAAATCTATATATAATATAAAAAATATATAATATACAGAAATGTACATGTTACATTAAAAATTACGCACAGAAACACATATTTACATATATCTATTTCACTATCTATCTATCTATCTCTCTCTATATATATACATTCATAAATATGTAATAATAATTTTTCATTTTGCATCAGTATATATATTTATATATATATATATAAGGTGGACAATTAGTTCAACATCCAACGGCAGAAGTCTGTTTTATACTTACACGCAATCTTTACACTGGAGTAAGTAAATCTTATTTATTTTATATATATATATATATATATATATATATATATATATATATATATATATATATATATATATATATATATATGGAAAGTGCTCAATATCATCTCAAACCCAGAAGGAAATTTTAAAAGCTGGATCAAGTAACTGAGGCCTGATCCAACTTCTAATACACTGGAGGAAGCGGCTTGCGGAAAGAAGACGTGGCTCTTGGGACACAAGCCGTTGTATTTCTAATACTTGAAGGAGTATTACCACGGAATTTAGTGAGTAGTGGTGCTGTATCAAGTTTAATCAGTTTTTTTCTCCGTCCCTTAGGCCCGTTGATCCAATTGAATAACGTTGGCCTTGTATCGTAACTGTCCGGTTTCGATTCTCGGAAGTAGATACGCATTGCTGATGAGTCTTTTAGAGTTGATGAATTAATGTCATCCCCCAAATTTTTATATCAATGATAGAAATATTGGGGATTAGAATAACCATTTACAACAAAATCACAATCATGAAATCCTAACGGATGAAACACGTCAAAATATATATTTTTCTCGAGTATACAGGCCAGTGAAATTAATTCTGTTTAATTAAAAACAGTTCCTTTACTTAAATAAATTGTATCTATAAAAATAACGTATAAACAGAAAATATTAAATAATTGTCGGACTTAATCCATTTCATTGTATGTTGTCATTGTTTACGTTTCATGAGCAGATATGATCGATCGTGCAAAATCGCCGAAAATTGTGTGTTGATAAATAGTAATTCGGAATTTAACAGTCAGAAGATTTGATATTTTGGGGATGACATTAATTCATCAAGTCTAAAAAGATCCCCAACCAAATATAGAAAAGTACTGGTTCTATTCGAGACACATGACGCTTGCCGTATAGGAATACAGGTTCGATTCCTGTCGGAGAACGCATATTTTCTGTGTAAATTTCTTGAACATTAAGGTCGGTAAATGTAATTAATACTGTTTACTTAAAAACAGAACATTTATTTAAATAAATTTTAATGCATAAATAAAATAGAATATATTTTATATATATATATATATATTAGGTTGGTGCAAAAATGATGTCGTTTTTGACGTTAAAAAAAATACGTCCAAAAACGACATTATTACGTTATTATTTTTTGCACAACCTAATATATATATATATATATATATATATATATATATATATATATATATATATATATATATATATATATATATATAATTCAACCCAAGGAGTTACTGAGAGTGAAAGAAGAAGAGAAGACGTTAGAAGCACCCAGAAACCAAAAGGTTTCTGAATAGAAAGGAGTGAAGTAGAGAGAGTATGTGTGAAATTTCTAACCAACAAGAAACAGAAAACATTAGGTAGTGAAACTGAGGGGAGACAATTAGCAATAAACGGAAGTGGGAGTTAAAGTAATAGGAAGAAAGAGTGTGAGAAAAATAAGAAGTAACAATGAGTGAGTAAGGAAAAGATATTAAACAAAATCAAGAGAGACGGAAATTACTATACATAGGGAGTAGGATGGAGAAAGGAATAATTGTCAGGAAGAGAGAAACAGAGAGGAAATTGTTAGGGAGTTGTAGTGACGGAGATTAAGCGGGAATAAAAAATAACATAGAAAGCGATGAGTAAGAAAGAGAATATGAACGAAACGATTTGAAGATAGGGAGAGAAAAAAGAAAATAGAGAGGAAATACAGAGAGAGAGAGTGTGTGTGAGTGTGAGAAAATAATAAAATGGATAAGAAATAAGAGAGAGAAACGACAGGAAATGGTGAAAGATAGAATGGAAGAGATAAGAGAGGAGATAGAAGAAAGATATAGAACGACATATATAAAAGTGGTTTTAAATAGGAAAGAAAAAAAAAGGAATAAAAGTGAGAAAAATGGAGAGGGAAGTTTTTTTTTTTAAAGAAAGCAATAATAAGATATAATAAAAGAATTAATAGTAAAAGAGAGAAAATGTAAAAGGCTGGAGTGGGGGTGAATGGGACCAGAGACTAGTAAAGAGAGCAGAAATTTTAAAAAAATGAAAAGAAAGATGACAGGAGGTAGAAAGAGAGAGTGAAAGAAAGACAAGGTTATAGTGAGAGTGGGAAGAGTGAAAGAATGTCCTACGCCTCACAGATAAGATCTCATATAACCGACGTCACCTCGGCAAGAAGATTGTGCAATAAAATTCTCTTGGGCAAATCGACACACCGGTTTTTATTTCGTTCGTTATCTTCAAACTGAATTTGCCTCTATCATCATCATCATCATCATCATCATCATTATCACAATTATTATTATTATTATTGTTATTGTTGCTGCTGTTGTTGCTGCAACTGTTTATTATTTTGCTGGTGGTTTTTTTATTATTATTATTATTATTGTTGTTGGGTTCCTTTTATCATTTTTATTTTTATTGTTGTTTTAGAAGCTCTTTTTTTCTTGTTGCTGTTGGAATTATTATTATCCGTATTGTTCTTATTGTTGGGATTCTTTTTTTCTTTCTTTTCCTTCTTCTACTTATCATTATTATTATTATTATTATTATTATTATTATTATTCATCTGTTTATTTATTTGCTTATTTATTTATCTATTCATTAATCTTTCTTTCTATTCCACGTTCGGCCATTTTTTTTCATACTTTCACTAGAAGAACATAACGTGAAGCCCCCGTGCAAAACGGATCAAAGGAAAATGCAAAAATATAAACGGGTGAAAGGGCCGACGAGAAAATGAAAACGAAACGAACTTAGATAGAAAGAAATAAGTAGTATATATATATATATATATATATATATATATATATATATAAAAATTAACGGAGCGGTATGGATAAAGAGAAAAGGAAAAAGAGAAAGTAGTCTTTTTGCAAGTCTGGACATTTAACCTGAAGCTTCAATTCGTCTCCTCAAAGCGTTATATTTTTCTTTTGCCATCTTTCATAATACCATTGAGTCATCCTTCTTCAGAATTCAGAAGTTTTTGCATCGTTATCAGAAAAAAGAGTCCCGACCTCACACTGGCATAAACGTCGGTAATAGCATTCTTTACAGTGCTCAAAATATTATATTATTTTCTTTAAGCATATAGGTTTCATAGAAACCCCAATTTCTTTGGTAGTTATTTCGCCTGTCTCAATATCTGTATTTTTTCTTACTCACTCTTTCTTCATAAAAACAAACACGTACACACATGTATATTACATAAGACCCAAAAATATGGAAACGACTCTATCAAAAATATATGCTGAAAATGTGTTTCTCAACCGTTGCACCCAGGTACACTGAAAATGTGTTTCTCAACCGTTGCACCCAGGTACACTGAAAATGTGTTTCTCAACCGTTGCACCCAGGTACACTGAAAATGTGTTTCTCAACCGTTGCACCCAGGTACACTGAAAATGTGTTTCTCAACCGTTGCACCCAGGTACACTGAAAAATGTTTTCAACCGTTGCACCCAGGTACACTGAAAATGTGTTTCTCAACCGTTGCACCCAGGTACACTGAAAATGTGTTTCTCAACCGTTGCACCCAGGTACACTGAAAATGTGTTTCTCAACCGTTGCACCCAGGTACACTGAAAATGTGTTTCTCAACCGTTGCACCCAGGCACACTGAAAACGTGTTTCTCAACCGTTGCACCCAGGTACACTGAAAATGTGTTTCTCAACCGTTGCACCCAGGTACACTGAAAATGTGTTTCTCAACCGTTGCACCCAGGTACACTGAAAATGTGTTTCTCAACCGTTGCACCCAGGTACACTGAAAACGTGTTTCTCAACCGTTGCACCCAGGTACACTGAAAATGTGTTTCTCAACCGTTGCACCCAGGTACACTGAAAATGTGTTTCTCAACCGTTGCACCCAGGTACACTGAAAATGTGTTTCTCAACCGTTGCACCCAGGTACACTGAAAATGTGTTTCCCAACCGTTGCACCCAGGTACACTAATACAACGTTAAATTTTGCTCTAGAACTGCCTAAGAGCTCTAGAAATTTTGTGAGTATTGATACCTGTTCGAGAGTCTATTGGTTGTATTGGAATATTAATTTATGCATTTTCAGTAAACAATGTAATGTGGAAATATATTCTATATTGCCACAGTAAACGGGAGAGTAATTTATTATTTTTATATTTCCAAAATCTTTATTTTTAAAAACCTACATGGCTTTCATGTATAAGTTATGTTTTCGTCATTTGATATTTTAAATCTATAAGGAGTGTATAATCTGTTTACTTTTGCCTTGGTCAAGGGATTTAAATCCGTAATTATAGGCCTCCCTGAAAGAAAATTGCAGATTTTTCATAAATGAAAACTGTACCGTTAATCTTTGGGAATCCTAAATCAAACATTCATATTTCCAAATTTCCCTGACTTTAGTATTTACATAATTCGGAATATTGTTCTCATATTTGTCGTCATATTTATAACAACGTTTCGGCCGTTGTAAGCTCCGGTCTTCTTCAGGTAATTGAAATGTCGCACTGAGCCGTTAATTTCACTCACTGGGCTAGACTGTTCTAGTTCCACGTGCCATGTTTATTCCCCTCTCCAAGTTCTCCACTGTATTAACCGGGTATTGAACTCACACTCTTTCGGTCCTATCACTGGATCTAACTAACGCCTTTATCCACTGTACCATGTGTCCTCAAAGATACATGACACAGTGGATGCTCTAAATAAATATACAAACGGTAACAAAATCATTGTGACAAAAACATTATAATCTAAAACACGGACACATGCAAAGAAAAATTGATCATCTGACATAGCAGATAATAGGATCTATGTAAAAACGATCCTAACATCTAAAAACAAGGTTATTGTACCTGTAGAACAACATTTCCTCCTAGAAAAACACAATTTCAAAACCCATGCCAGATTCACTATAATTGAGAGAATAGAAAAGTTCAGAGCAGATAACATTAGAAAGATTTTAGAGTCCCATGAAAATAAGTGGATACAACGTCTAAAAACACAATACCCAGCCGGGCTAAATCACAAATTTAACAACATATAATGGTAACAATCAACAAATCAAAACCTGCCCACATTTCTCACCCACACAAGACAGACATGCTTAAGGAGGAATGGAGGCCTCACACTTATACACTCACCCACACAATTATACACACATACACACACCATACTCACTCACTCCCTAATGAGCCAAATGATAACACACACCTACAGCAATACACACGCTTACACATATCATACTCACTCACTCCTAAGAACCAAATAACACACACACAAACACTAAACAGAGACACATCCCCTCACCAGGTCCAATAAAACTGTCAAACTGACCAGAGAATTCAGGATAAAATGTATCTTATCCAGTTCTTATCTCAAATAACAACTTAAAAGAGACTGTTTGACCAACACAAGGAATGTTAAAAGATTCATGTGAAAAAGATAAAAAAATAAAAAAACGAATGAAAACTACAGACAAAAGTTCATTTTCTCCAACAAAAGACATTCATTTCTGTAGTTCCTTGCTAACAGCAAGCAGAAATATTTCGCCTCCCGATGATGGCCATTTCGGTCGAAACTAGTCGAGGAATTTAAATGGAATAATAATAATAAAAAAAAAACGAAAGAATATTAATCTACAACCCAGTGTGTCTAATGATTTTAATTTTTTAATTTTTAATTTTCTTATTGTTCAAAATATATATATATATATATATATATATATGTATGTATATCATTTATATAATAGTTATGCGTGGTACTTATTGGAAAGCACTCGATATCAGAGATAGAGCTAACATATTTAATTGGATTTAATTGGATTGATGTGAGTTTGTGACCCGGGGTTTCACGCTATTTGCGATCGTCAGACAAACTTTGAAGATCGCAAATAGAGTGAAACTCATGGTCACAAACTCACATCACTCCAGTCGTAATTGATCTAGCAAGACAAGCTTCCTAACCATTACACCACGTCGAGGTGCCCTTATGTATATGTGTATATATATATATATATATATATATTCAATATAAATGTATACGTG
>CAHIKZ030003292.1:1300000-1307500 GCA_903632075.3 Acanthosepion pharaonis | reverse complement strand
ATGTTAATATTTATGCTGTATTTTAATATTATTTTAATATTTTTAATATTGAGCACTATATATAAAAAATTCCTGCTGTTTCTTAAATCATATATATGTATATATATATATATATATATATATATATATATATATATATATATATATATATATATATATAATTATTTTCTTTGTTAAAAATATGAAATAAAGAAAAATAATTTTAATATTATATTCTACTGTCTGTATGGAGCACAATTTTTTTTGTTTGTTTTTTTTAAATAAATATAATTGCTAAGAACACCGGATTATAAATCTTTCTTTTTTTTTTATATATATATATATATATATATATATATATATATATATATATATATATATATATATATATATATATAGAGAAGAAAGAGAGAGAGAGAGAGAGAGAGACGGTGGAGTAATGGTACCGGTGAGATGAGTTCAAATTCCAGTCGGGTTCGTTACATTCTCGTTGGGGCAAATACATTTGCTATAGATATAAGTCAATTTCGTCTACTCCCAGTTATGGTTAAATAGAAACATAGGCTGGAAATGTGCCTGTGAAGGCGTTTTCCAAGAGGATTGATTTGCCATCTCAGATACGGGTGGCCAGCCATTATTTGAAACTGAAAGTGATCAGATAACTGTGGACAACTTATATTTAAATTATTCCTGGAAACTACAAAATTATTCAAATTGTGGGAAAAAAAAATCATAAACAAATACTGAAATTAACGAAAATAATTATAAGGAAATATCTCCAACCCAATGTTTCTGTCTGTGTATATATATATATATATATATATATATATATATATATATATATATATATATATATATATATATATATATATAAACGATATATAATTTTATATAATTTTTACGGTAATTTCCGTTAGGATTTCATCGTTCCGCGCTTCGTTGATGTTGCCACATGCTCACAAATCGAGAGACGCAGGTATGTTCAAAAATGTTTTGAAAGTATATTTTTATTTCAATCTAGACAAATAAATAAAGAAGAAAAAGAATGCACATAAAATTAGTTAGACAGAAATAAAAAAAAATATTCTTTCAAAAATATTATGTCAAAATATTTTGAAACTAACTACGTCTCTCGTTTCATGCGCATGTAGACGTGACAACAACAACAAAACCAAGTGCGATGAAATCCTAACGGATGAAACCTCCTCACAAGAAATTTTCCATTTTCTCATATATATATATATATATATATATATATATATATATATATATATATATATATATATATATTTATGCGCACGCGTGTGTGTGTGTGTGTGTGCGCGCGCGGACTTCTGTGTGTGTGTGTGTGTGTGTGCGCGTGTGTGTAATAAAGAAAAAAGTAAAACTTACGTTAGCGTTTCGTCCTCTAAATACAAATGCAAGGATTTTATATCGTAGTAAACATTTAGATACATGAGCAAAATGTTGCTGGCTTTTTCAAAACCTTTACATTTAGGAACGTTCATAGATATTAACCAGGTTAGCTGAAAAGTTATGCAAACTATGGAAGACACGAAGTGACAAAGTTCAATTATATATATATATATATATATATATATATATATATATATATATATATATATATATATATGTGTGTGTGTGTGTGTGTGTGTGTGTGAAAATATATAGAAAATAGGAAAGAACTCGTTAGGTAAATAATCCAAAGTTCTTTAGTATTTTTGTTATTATTTTTAAAAAATAGTGCTCGATACAAAAGTAGAGCATAAATATAATTATTTATTTAAAAATATGATTCCAACACGCTACATAAGAGGTCTCATGTTTCAAAACAAGAGCCGAAAACTTCAATATAATTATTTGAATTAAATTGAATTAAAGTAAGCTCTGTTCCATCTTCAAGCGAAATTTTTTTTGGAATAACTTATTTCTGAAATTTACGTGTTTTAATAGCATATTCATTATTGAAATCAAAATTTCCATGGTAACGGCCAGAGCTATTGTTTAAATAGAAAGGGGTGTTGTATCTGTATAGAGTTACATTCATAGATGTCAAGTCAGGGTAAGGTTGGGGTGTCTAAATTTAAAACGGAAGATGTTTTCGCCTAGTGTGGTTTACGTGTCTATGGAGATTTATTTATTTTTTTTTTATTTTATTTCTTTCTGAAAGAGTTTTGTGTATATAAAAAAATTGCCGTAAGATTTGTTTTTTACGACTTCATAAAGGGTTATCTTTTTTTGTAGGGTATTTAAACTATTTATTAGGGCTATGGATTATAAAAATTATTTTATTGTTTGTTTTTATGCTAATTATTCAATGAAAAAATTTGATGATGTCGGCAAAAAACCGTTAACTCATGTCTATTGTTTAATAGATTTTTATTATTTAGAAACTTAATAATGTGTAGTTTCTCATGTAGGCATAAAGGGCATGGGTCATCCCAAGTTTTACAAGTTCTAGTTTTATTTATAATATATATAAGTATAAATGCGCAGGTATGCAGAAAATAGAAAAGAACATGTTGGGTGCATAATCCGGGGTTCCTTAGTATTTTTGTTTTTATTTTTAAGAAGACAGTGCTCCATACAGAAGTAGAGCTTATATTATAATAATATTTTTTGTTTAAAAATATGATTCCTTCGCTACATAAGAGTTCTCATGTTTCAAAAACGAGATCCGGATTCCTAAAATTTCGCTTGAAGATGAAACGAGATTAACACCTCAATTCAACTTAATTTTAATAATTATTTGGATGATTTCGGCTCTCGTTTTTGAAACATGAGAACTCTTATGTAGCGAAGGAATCATATTTTTAAACAAATATATATATATATATATATATATATATATATATATATATATATATATATATATATTCGGTTGGAAAAAACCTCCAGATAGCACAACTTGCAAGTATATCAAAACAAATTATTACCCGAGAAGAAAATTTGAATAAACTAGAAGCATACGAAGAGAGCGAAATAAATAAATAGAGAAAAAAACAAAAAAACAGCGAGTAACAAAGCTGAAAAGGAGTGCTCAATACGCTAAGTAGAGCTGGGAAAAATAAAATAAATCCTAAATAAAATCTGACTCTTTAGGACTTATTTTATGTATCTATCTATCTATCTATATATATATATATATATATATATATATATATATATATATATATATATATATATATATGTATGTATGTGTGTGTGCATATATATATTCAAATATGTTTCATTGAATCATGCAGACATATCATGTCTATTTTCATAATAATCAATAATAATCACATCTAGTTCTCTAATTATGTTCTTGATGTTAACATGAAAATCATCAAGATGGCGCCATATTTTTTGTCAACCCAAGTACTTTTGATCTCCTCTGAGATCATCCTCAGTGATGAATCGTGAAAACAATCTTAATGTAACTGTGATCGTTGTGATCATAGTTTTTGCAAACATGCGTGAACACGCTGTTAGAAATATTTTAAAATTATCCGCTCTAGCGATGGTGTCATTTTTTGTAAATATGCGTCCACAATATAACGCAGCTAAACAGAGGTGATACAAACACAAAACGCTTTAAATGTTCATCAAATACATTGTGAAACATTAGAATTATTTTCTTTTACGAGACGAAATCATTTAGGCACTTCCAACCTTTCAACATTTCTGGCAGATTTTCGAATAGCACAATGTAGTATAATTACCAACAAAAGGTATTCCAGCTAATAGCCGTTAGAATAATACAACAGACCTGACAATAATGCACTACTGATAGCATATAAAATGTCGAGCTAAAACACAAGACAAATGGTTAAAAGATTGTGTTTAAGCATGAAACAGACAGTCGCCACTGGGTGTTGACGTCAATGTCCAATTTAATTTTTACATAAACTCTCCTGAGTTCTTTAACCCTTAATTATTGCATGTATGTTTGCGTGTGTGCGCACACACACACACACACACACATATATATATATATATATATATATATATATATATATATATATATATATATATATATGATCCTGAAAATAGTTATTTCTGTTGAGCTCTCGGGGAGAAAAGTGAATTTGTAAACAGTGACTATTACAGGCGCTGAAGCAAAACTCTTCATTAACATAAATCGAGTTCTCTAGTCACTGGTGTGTTTAACTAAAAATAAATACGTCTAAATTCAGCATGATCATTACCGTGCGCCAAAGGCTTATGAGTAAAGTCTCCGACTGATACCAAATATGTTGGGTTTCACTCCCGGCTTGAGGCAATCGAATCTCTAGCCACACTGATGAATTGTGAAACAACAAAACAGTCTGTTTGTTAATAATTATACATATATTTATTAAAGACATTTTTTTATGTTTAACGTTCTTTTTTATAGATACAAGTATTTAAGTTAATTCTCTGTTTATAGAAAACAGTATTAAATAACATTTTCATAGAAAATATTCGTCCTTTGACAGGATTCGAACCTGTATCCTATAGGGAACCGTCATTTACGCCGACGTGCCTAACCTCTCGGCCACAAATGATCGTTCGGTTGGCAACGTCGAATTTACTGCTTATAAACTTCAATCTTCCATGAATCTCGTACATTCATAACTGCTCATGGCGTATCAAATGTAAACAAATGACGTCATATATTAAGAAATGGACAAAGTCCGACAATTTATTTATTAAAGACATTGTTTAAAGAAAAATGTCTTTAATAAATAAATTGTCGGACTTTGTCCATTTCTTAATATATGACGTCATTTATTTACATTTGATACGCCATCTAATTCACAATTTATCCCAGAAATTGTTTCAGTTAATTCTGTCTAGCTAGAATAGCAAAGTAATGAGAAGCAGTTCTCTCTCTAATTGTGACGTTTTCTATCAACTTGTTGAAATCAGCAGTCGGACAAACAATTGGGCACAAAGTAACTAAGAATTCTAAAAATAGCATCTCAAACACGTGCGGAATCACGTGATCTAATATGTAAATCTAAGTGGGAAACTATTTGAAGAATGAGTTGGACTGCGGAGCTCGAGCGATCATCACCCTTTCTTTTGTTATAGTCAACTAAAGGGGAGAATCTCATCAGAGCCGTTACCATTTGTAATATTTGTAGAAAAGACAGAAAGAAGCCACGTCAGTGAAAAAATGATTACAGTCGAGATGCGTGGTCAGGATCGATAAGATTACAGACACTTCTTTGTGCTTTGTCAAGAATCTCGTGATGTACAACAGGAACACCAAAGCAGATATGGCAACAGTAATCAATGCACGACCGAATGGTATATTTGTATATATGTGCAAGATGGATACTGACGAGAAAGATTTCCTTACAGTAGACGAAGCAACTGATTCGATATCATTTCCCCACTTCATATCAGTGAAAAACGTGAGGACAAGAAGGCGTAGAGTGTTGTTCTCTTGGAGGTTAGCATCAGCCATATGCAGATGGCAGGCAGAAAAAGTTATGTGTCGTGATTAAATGAAAGCAAATTTATTTTGGAGGCGTTGAAACTTATAAGACATTTTTTGACGCTATTTATCCACTGACTGGGGCTACTTTTCAAGAGCAGTTTCTTATTTTTACTATTTCAAATTTCTCGGATTTGTTACTAAAACAGGATGTCATCTACATAAATAAAAAAAAAGTTGATTTCTGCTTCTATAGCAGAAATTTTACTTCATATTTTCAGTCACTAATTTAACAAAAATATGCATATTTCCTCCTGAGAAATTGAAAAGATATCGTGACATATTCAGTATGAGTACCTCTTTGGCGACATTAGATACAATGGAGGAAACATCAATTATGTGGTAATGGCAGGGAGTCACAAGGGATGACAAAAACAGATACAGGTTGTTATTGTGGCATGGACTTTATTTTGCGTCTAGACAGATTTGAATTAAAAGAAGAAAAATGTTTCACTTCTATTGATAAAATATGAATCCGTATTCAACACACTAGAGAAATGTCTTGGATTATTGGCGGCACGATTATCAGCTCACTGTCTCGAGAGCAGATGTTTTCAATGAAAATGACTGCATTAAAGCAATTTCCCCTAAATATATTATCAGCAAAATTAATTCTGTTCCATTCAAATTTAAGAAGTTGTCTTGATAAAAAGAGAACCAACATATCTTTTTCACCTCCGTTGCGTTCACGTCAAACCATGGCCCCTGGAAAAGACTTGAACTCCTCTATCCCCCATCACCAGTAATGTAATCTGAGCTCTTTATCAGTGGTATTCTAAACAGATTAGGAGAAGGTTAATGGTAGCATTAACCGTTTCCTTATAAGGAAACATTCGGTATTTATCGGCCGAAGAGTTATTACAATTAGAGTTACGCTTTTTTCAGTTTCTAGCTATCAGCGATGATCAAAGTGTCGTATCTGTTCTCTTCATTTCTAATGGTAATAGTAATATTAGCTATTTTCTTATAACGAAATATTCAGAATTTATTAACCAAACAATTATTTCCTTTCGAATTACGCTGTTTTTCACGCTCTGGGCATGGGCGGTCGTCTGTTCTCAACTCTAACGGTAATGGTAATATTAGCAGTTTCCTTATAAGGAAATATTCGGTATTCATTGACCGACTAGCCAGTCCTACCCTCAGTTGAAATGTAACAAATTATTGTCTTTAAACAGGATATCGGCTCGGAATGAGAAATCACCGAAACGGGTTCGAATTTCAGTGGGATTTACATCCACATGTGCTCAAATAGTCGTGGGAAATCTCTTCTCTCCCCAACCTATGGGTTAAATAGTAGGACTTAAAATCTGGAAAAATCATTGTTATCGCCACAAGATTTTTAATGCAATGAAAACCCGCAAAAACAATTCTTGTTCTAATCAAAAACATGTATTGGCTTTAATTAAG
The DNA here is from genome assembly GCA_903632075.3 of Acanthosepion pharaonis. Classification (NCBI taxonomy): domain Eukaryota; kingdom Metazoa; phylum Mollusca; class Cephalopoda; order Sepiida; family Sepiidae; genus Acanthosepion; species Acanthosepion pharaonis. Next base: position 1,300,644 of record CAHIKZ030003292.1, on the reverse strand, counting down.
GCACGGAGAACTGATAAACCGAAAAACAAAATCAGTCAAACAAATCTAAACCTTGAAAATATCTTTCAGAAAAATATAATCAAATAGCTATAATCGCTCTTGGAAGGTTGGAAAGGAAACCCCCATTGATGGGGGTTTCCTTTCCAACCTTTTGTTTGAAGTAGTGTGGAATGCCAGCATAATGATTATGCAATTATTTTCATATCGGGTTATATTTGATCATTTTATTCGTTGCCTTTGTTGTTAATCCTCAAGTGATGTGGTTTCTCTTATTTGATACAGTTCTTCTAAGTTCGAAGAAGTCTGTGTTCACTAACACTTACAGGGATTATTCGCTCGAAGTACTTTTTAATCCTTGATCTGAGAAAGCGGTTGTATACAACTGAAACTTTATATATATCTGAACAAGTTTGGCGCCATGATTGACATCTATATGAAAGTCTCTATCTACGATGAATATTTAAGTACGTGACTCGTGTGTCCAGGCTGATGTTTCGGTTTTATAGCACTTTGCGGTATTGTGCGAAACTACACCAAACGCAGCCTATTTTATGTTCAATTTCTTTATCTCTTATGCTAAATTTGTTATAACTGTTCCATAAGCTGTGGTATTTGAAGTGTTTAGTTTTCTTTCTGATTTCACA
>CAHIKZ030003292.1:1265000-1297500 GCA_903632075.3 Acanthosepion pharaonis | reverse complement strand
GGATATTTATTGAGAATCAAAAATGGATTCATTACAAAATTCGAAAACGGAAGCAGTATTTTCTCGATTATTTTAATCATTTCACCCCATGTAAAATAAAAATGTCAATAAGACGCAAAGAGCTACTGGGAGTAAAAGTTAATGAAAAGAATTTAGGAGCCGGACACCTAATTCTAAAAAGGAAACAATGGATAAACCTTGTGTCAAATAGACAAGGTAGGAGTATAAACCAGGCGATATGCCATCCAATCTAGTCCAACCTACCATATTTCGACTTAAATGAAGTCAACCTGAGAAAAGTTTTTCCATTGGACTACAGGCAATTCAAAGGGCATATCTATGTGACGCTATTTAGGGTTGCGTGAATAAAAAAAGGGCAAGAATTAATTAAGTTGATAAGAAGCTATCACGAAAAGACACTGAGCGATGTTATTTTTTCTAACAAAGAAAAGTGGTAAAGATTTTATTTTCATTAGCGAAGAAAGTAAGACCTCGGATCTGTCGGATTTAATTTGATTTATGTTACGACGGAGAGAATAAAAGATAGGCGTCTGCCCATGGCAATAATAAAAATTTTAAATTGGTCAAGTGGCCTACAAAACAGAATGCTAAGAGATAATATTAATTAGGTCACGCTCTGACCGAGAAAAATGTCAGCTGGACCTCCCACAAGTTAAGAAGAAGGAAAGATTAAACCATTAACTATCTTCGGAGATATCATTTGGGAAAAACACCTGTTTTATGTCAGAGCTGGCCATGATAGATTTTTTTTTTTTTATCGGAACAGAAAATTGGCGACAGAGTGCGGAAAATCATTGACCAACCTCAATGATTATTTGACGAAAATCTCGTTGACGAATTCCAGATGAAATTCAGTTAAGATAGAGATTAGGGACAATTCTACGAGTCGTGTGAGGTCTGCTCGTGGAAGAGAAAGAAAAAGAAAAAAAGGAAAGAAGATAATTTTTTTTTCCTTTGAGCTATAATTGCAAACACCCACGCTGCTGAGCGTTCATTGGCTGAAGGGTGGCGTGAGCAGTAGACGAAGGTAAACTATGAAGAAGGAGGGGAGGCCTGTTGACGCCCACTGAAGAAATTGGTGTGAGATACCAATATGAGAAAGGAAGAATTTGGGAGGACGATTCCCTTAAAGTAGAAAGTAATGGACTTCCAAAAATGGAAAGTAATAAATTTTCTTGTTCGAGAACAAAGAAAATCCTTATTGTGGATTTAGAATTATCAAGGAACCTCAAACCCCGACAAGCCCACCCCGGTTTTGGTCGGCGTCCATATAAGCACAGTCGCAGCGAGTGGACAGCAGTTGGGGTTGGAGACAGGCAGGCAGTTGAGTTGGAATTGCAGTCAGAGAGAAGTTAGTTGCAGTTGAGCTGTGAGCTCTGAGAACAGCCTCGCAGGAAGCTGACTGAAAGATATACACACATTCTGACTTCAACTTGTAACCAAAAACGATTTATTTTTGAAGAACGGCTTAGACTCACACCACCAAAACAAGTTTTACGAATATCGCCTGAAGACACCAAAAAACAGTTTCTTGAAAAACAATTTAAGACGTTAAGACTCGCTTAACAAACACAAAGTGTCACGAATCCATATTAGCGGTTTGAGAGAAAGACTCAGTCCTGTATTCAGTAACCAGATATAAAATATTGTTATTCTTTTTTAACACATTTGAACTTTTCAAGTTGTAACTTTATTTTCTTTTACATATACTTGTGCGATGTCACCTTTGCTCGAATTCGGCTTGCATTGCGGCCCGGCAACTGATTGACTTTGTCTACCTAAGATCAAATCACGACGTGGGTAGGTTAGACTAGAAATCAAATCAGTTACTTCGGTAACCAGCCGTTGGAGGCGAGCTGGGAACGACAAGGCTGATACCGAATCTAACCAGATTCCCATCCGAATCAGCAAAGGGTTAGGACGTCACATTTGGTGCCGCGACCAATACCAAGTCACATTGGTCGTCGCAGGATAGAACTGCGACGGGGCAGAAAGCACGGTGTGACGTCACAACTATTAAAAATTACTGGAGACTATTAATTATATTTTTACAGTGAAGTTCACCGTGTGAAAGAGATAGGGTCCACTGGAGATAGATTTTACAGAGTAAGGGGCAGCTTATGCGGATAGGACTGGCAGATAACATGTTCCAGTATGGGGTTAACGTTAAGATGTAGTAATCAGAGAAACATTCTCTTGGGCGTCGGTTCCACAGAGAAAGTGATTCGCGGAAAGAATCTATTCGATGGCAACTTCACTTGAATACGGAGGGAATGAGGGTGGTTTGTTTCAATGTGAGTTACATGGCGGGTCCTAGCTGTCAAGGTTCTAAATGGCGAAACTAAATAATGCAGTTCGTCCGAGCACTTTCCATGGGAGTACCGATAGAGCAGTGAGAGATTTACGACATCCCGTCATGAATAGTTTTAGATGGACTCAAATCGTAAATATATGACAAGACTGATTAATAATTAAGATGTCAAATTTTACTAATATTTATAATCTTGTAATTAGTTAATTTTATAAAACTTTGATCTACATTCCAGATTTTTTTTTCAAGAAATTATTATGTTTTCAATTAATTCGATCTAGTTTTCTCAACTTGATATCATAGTAATTTCTATAGACACAACATTTATAACGTTCTGGCCATAATCTATTGTTTTTTGTATATAGACTATTGCTAATGGTAATTGTAATATTATCCGTTTCTATACAAGACAATATTAATTGGTATTTGGAGAGGAAAATGTCGAAAGGGCAAGATCTGGGAAATATGGTGATTGTCGGACCTGGGGAATGTTGTGTTTGCCAAAAAAAAAAAAAAAAAACGCTGTGAGACGACGACGTTCTTTACACTTTCTTTCTAAGCACTGCTATCAACAATGGTTACTATACTGGTATTTCTCGGTAGAAATTTATAAAATGTTTCTCTTCAAACAATTTTACAGGGAAATAATTTTCTCAAGCCCAGTTGCCGTTATCGCTCTTTTCAGTCTTTCTTTCCTAAAATTTATTTGATGTAGTATGGAATGCCAAAATATCGATTATGTCATTTTCTCTTGGAGTTAAATGTGATATCTGTTTGTGGTCTTCTTGTTACCATTATTTTTTTTTTTTATTAAATACAAGGGTGGTCTTTACCAAAACACCACAGCTTTCACTCACACAAAGCCACTTTTTACAATTCAGCTTATCAAATGGTTGTATACAGCTGAGAATTTAGATATTTTTGAACGAGTATGACGTCATGCATGGCATCTATATGAATGCCTCGATCTGACTAGATGATTTCAGAACATAATTCGAGTTTTCACGTTAATGTTTTGGTGTTTGTAGCAATTTGCGGTATCGTGGAAATCTACCGTTAGCGTAGCCTATTCCATATCTGGTATTTTTCTAGATTGTTGCGTTATCCCTGGGATATTATTGACGAGCCAATTTACTGATGGTTACCAGGATACCTGGTCGGAATCTTAATTAGACAAAAGTTCGAATACATTGAAAAAGTATATTAAAAATTACACTGCCTATATTTTTGAGATGCGGTACTGTAATTAATCTATTTACATTGTTAAAAATGTTTCCTTGATCTTTGTTGCCATACTCATGACGTTTCAGCCGTTGTACGCTCCAGCCTTCTTTAAGTGATTGGAATTTCACACTGGACCCTTTATTTCTTTAACTGGGGTAGATTGTTCTAGTTCCACGTGCTGTGCCTCTTTCGGATGTCTCTGTATCAGTTATCTCCCTTTAGCTCACTTCTCCAAGTTTTTGTTCACCGCTGCCGTAGCCAGGTATGGAACTCACAAGTCACTGGATTCAACACGGTCATATAGCCCAGCGTAAAAGACATAAAGGCATTGGTTGAATTAATCCAGTTGATCTCACAACGACAAAGGTAATTATTCGAAAGTGAATATAATAAACTTGACAGGATTTCGAACTCAGCTCAATAATTCCTGTAACCATTACACTACATGCATATGCAAACAATATGGATTATAAAGTTTCAGATTCTAGCTTCAGAAGCAATAGTCATTCTTATTAGTGTTAGTGAAATTGGTAACATATCGATTGTGAGTTCAATCCCTGGTATGGATAACATATATATATATACTCAGTGGAAAATCAGTGGAAGCAGAACTCGATACAAGGGACGAGTATTTAAGGATGTGCGCGTGGACTGCGTCTCGGGATGAGAAATCGTAGAACAGAGTTTGAATTCACCTAAGCCCAAATATCTATGGGAAAGGTAAGAAAGCACCTCTTCTCCCGCCCAGCTATGAGTTAAATAAAAAGAATAGACCGGGTTTTATAGTCCTAGTTGGCTTCCATTCTAGAGATGGTAACTCAATATAATCACACAACTTTTAGCCAGACTTTCTAAGTCTTCCATTCGTCCATGCTTAGAATATTGCTTCTACATATAATCCGGTGCCCCTGAGAGTTAGCTTGAGCTCTTTAATAAAATCCAAAGAAGAATCAGCAATAATATTAGTCCTGATCTGGCGGCACAGCTCCAGTCATTTTCCAATCGCCGTAAAGTTGCTTTTCTGCGCCTTTTCTATAAATACTTTCATGGTAAGCATTCGGACAAGCTATTCGTTATGATACCCTAGATATTTATTTTAAATTTAAGCGTAGTACTAAACAGGCGTCTAGATATCATCATTTTACAGTTGAGCTGGCTAGATTGTAGCCGTAATTTCTATGCTTTTCTCGCACTTCTCGCTTGTGGAACTACCTTCCGGCTCCATGCTTTCCAGCCAACTTTAATCTTCAATAATTTCAGTACAATGTCAAACGCTATCTATTGTTTTCCTGATTACTATTTCTTCTTTCAGGTCATTATTAAGGTTTCTGTTTCTAATTATTACTGGCTTTACTACCTTGCATGGGGCGATAACGATTAAAAGAGACATTAAAAAGAAACCTAGACCACTCGTAGGGATGCACTGGCCGATGAAAAAGCACAGCGACTGTAATTATTCAATGATGTGATTTAAGCTTCCTGCCTCAAGTTGAGACAGAATTTACATATTTTATTAAAGGAAACTTAATTAAGTTGCGATGTTCCTAAATATTGAAAGGTAAAGGAAGAGAATTTATCTCCGTAGCTTAAATAAACGGTTATTTCAAAATTCCTTGAAGGTTTCTCAGACTGACAGACATCGTAAGTCCTAAGAGCACAACGACCGAAAGATTGTGATTAGTAACAAGCAAGATGACATATCGACTGAAAATAACAACTACCCATCACACCAGAAAATGAGAAAAACGCTACGAAGGAATTGTTTTAGTTATAAACATCTACGGTCGACGTCAGGATCATTGAGCCGACGTAGACGATTACATCGGCTAGTATAATAATAAAGATTTCTTAAGGGAAAAAATATAGTTACTTTAACAAGAGGCAGTAGCAGATTTTCCCTTCTCTCAAGATACAGTGAACCATTCGTTTTTCACCACTTCTTTCTTCCTTGTGTTAAGAAGCTCTATAAAATGCGAGGAAGGCAATAAAAAGTCTGTCAGGACAAGACGCTATCTGTGATGAATCGATTTGAAAATGACGGTGTCAAACGTCTTTTCGAAAAATATAAATCAGGTGGAAATCACTGTTGTAAATTACGAATTCTTCATGAGCTTCTCGATATGATTTATACCCAGATGCCTCTTCGGTGATAAATTCTTAAAGGCAATATTACAAGAACAATTTAATTACTGTCTCTGCCAATGAGTTCATTTAAGCTCTTCATTTTGGAAAAATACTTTATAAGATAGTATTGCTCGCTTGTATTACGTTAACGGCTTCGAGCTTTACTCAGTGCCCGTCTCACGTAAATTCTAACAAGACGATGATAAGCTTTGACAGTATCGATAATTAGAGTTAATTACAAAATTAAACAATAGTTCCCAATCTAATTTTACAAATTATTACTTTTTTAAAAAATGTCGAATCAAGCCCTTCAATTGTTTTCAAAGACTAAGTAATTTTTTTATGTCTTCTTTTCTCACCGTTTTCGCAGGTATAAATTGTTATGAAGATTTTTAGAGTACTATTATAGCATACAATATGAAATATCTTTTCTGTCCAAAATATTTTCCCTTCGTTTGTACAAAAGAAGTTGACTCAATTGTTATTCTTTGTATACACTGATGATAAAATCGTATATGGACGTCTGCAAAAAGCCTTGGTGACCAGAGCTTGGCAGCTGATCTCTCTTCTGAGCTAAATCTTGCAGCTCAGTGGTGGGGGCTGATAGATCATATTTAGTGTCCACCATGGCTGATTGAAAACCAGAACTTTCACTAATCGTGATGGACGGATGTTCCTTCAAGGAGGCCCCGTGTCTTCAGCAACTATTGGTTCTTAAACTTAACCCAAATCTCAAGTGGAACTTGTACATACAATCCATTGTTAAAGATGCAGGGAAAATGGTCGATTCCCTGTATCGCCCCAGTTCGTGCGTAATTCACTCCTGGTATCCTCTACCTTTAGAAGAGCCAGATCAGTCTAAAAATGTAGTAACCATTTTAAATAGAAGTGCTTAGAAAGAAAGTATAAAGAATGTGGTCGTCTCGCCAGACTACAGAGATACTATCAGAGGCTATGGCTTCCGCAGCGGTCTTATGGCAAACACAACATTCCCCAGGTCCAACAACCATCATATTCCCCAGATCGTGCTCTTTCGACATTTTCCTCTCCAAAAATCAAATCCCACTTGAAAGTAACAAGATTTCAAAATGTCGATGAAATTCAAGACAATGCGACGGAAACGGCTAATTTCGCTATTACCAGGATCGGTTGCTTCAGGGCCTTGATATTTAACGTGATTTCGCCTTTCCAGATATCGCTCTTGCAAGATTATGGATTAAAATTCTGGAGATTTAAGTTTGAGGGTGTCTAAACTGATTAGGATATAAACCTGATTACGAACGACATTGATAAGATATATTATGTAGTCAAGTTCTCATAGGTATAATTTTATGAATGTATGCGATAACAACGATGCAGTGACAAGTACATTAAAACGGAAGACGATCTCATTCATCAGATAATAGAATTGCGAACATCAACATGACGAATGGCGACATGGATATATGCACTTTGGGAAAAATAAATTTAAAAGAATCTGCAGACATACGATGCACAGATTATTCGAAATACAGATATTAATAGATTGTAGAAACCATTAATCAAAGAGCTAGCGATGAGGTTATAGATGTTAAATGGGTTTAAATTAAAATCACGCGGTTCTGCATATGTCAAAAGTTAGACAATCCCAGTAATACAGAGGCGTCTGCACTGGATACAAGATACTTTCTAAATCCCATAATCCAAACAAAAAAAAATCGAAGTTGGATGGCAAACCGCTCTAAAAATTCCCCAGACTTAATCTATATACAGCGTCTCAAAGAAGTTAGGTTTATATTCTTAATACAGTAAAAAAAAACAAAAAAAAACAAAAAGGCAGAATACACTCTTGTCAGCAAAAAAGACAACTCGTATTGTGAACTGCATATTGAGGAAATCAGAATAAAGTGAATCCAGTAATCTAAATACGTACAATTCGACCTCAAGATTTTTAGCTCAATTTTCTGAGTTTAGCCTATACCTAACGTATAGGCCGACCACTAGACATACGGTAGGCTACAAGCGGCCCAAAATTCAAGCCTACCCGTAAATGAATTTAAGTTTCTGTATACGATAACCTGTGTCAAAACTACATAAAGTACCCCAACTTATATTATAGACACTAAACTTAATACATTTCTGTATAGATTGTATAGCAAACAACCTACAACACACACAAGTAGGTACCGTCTTGTTATGATTTAGTGAATGTTTAAAACTGGAAACGTTTACCGATAAACACATTAATGTCAAGATTATCTCTTATAAAATATTAATACCATAGATTACACATCACACGAGGTAGTTCTTTTATATACTGCTACATATCGTAAGTTATTGCAAAACGAAATATCATTCATTTGAATGTAATCATTTCATGTAATCATTTGATGTGATCAAACAAATGATGTATAGAGTTTGTGTTACTATTTTATTATGTTATATTGATTTCTGTGTTAATATGTTAACGAAACACAAGTTTTAGTGAAATATATTTGCGGAGGCTTGGGCATCTCGAAGCGGTGTATTGGTTAGCAAGCTTCCCTCGCTAGAACAATTACGACTAAATAGTGGGTTCGATCCTCACTGGCTGCCCCATACTTTCGGCCTTGTGCCACATCTAAGCTACGCTTAGAAGATCACTATATTTGAGACAGTTTACAGGAGGTTCGTTGAGTGATGTACAATAAGTGAAGTGTTAGGAGTGTTGTACCTTCTTGTTTACAACTCGGTGATAAAGATTTGAATTTTATGCCTGCCATATAAATCGACCACTTTCTTTTCTTTTTATGTGTCATGTGCTTTCAGGACGTAGGCGATCATGGCTCTCCACCTGCCTCTATCCCTTACATCTCCTTCCCTTTGCTTCCTCCCCAAGACCACGTTCTGTCATCCACTTCCTTAAGCCCGCCAGGTATGCCACGTGTTGTTTACCCTTGTCTCTCTTCCCCGTGAGTATCAGATTCTCGAGACCTTCCTTCCTCATTACTTTTTCCAGAAACTTCAGCTGCCTTTTCCTGATATTAAATATAAGCCTCCTCCTTGTTTGCAAAGTCTCTAAGAGCTCATCGTTGCTCACACGCTCGGTCCATGATATCAGCATCCTTCTATAAAACCACATCTCCGTCGCCTTCAGTCTCTTCTTGATCGTTGAGGAAATCGTCCAACATTCACTGCCAGAAAGAAGGACAGATGTCACGTAACAGTTCAGTATTCTTCTCTTTGTTACCAAAGAAATCCTCCTGTCTTGTAATACTCTGCCCAGTTTTCAGAATTCGTCCTTGGCCATCCCAATAGATCTACGGATCTCAGTGTCGCTCTTACTGTCAAAACGCTTCCCAGATATTTAAACTTCTGCGTCTGTTTGATTCTAGTGTTCCCGACCTTCAAATTGCATTTAGGGCGCCTCCTATTACTGAGGACCATGTATTCTGTCTTCTTGTAGTTTATGCTTAGTCATTTCTTCTTACTCTCCGTCACTAACTTCTGTAGGAGATAAAGACGTTTAAGGCTTGAAAACTCGAGTTTTACCCTACAATTTACGGTGTCTAAGAAGTGGAGCAACGGAATGTGTGACACGGAAATACGAAGGCAGATACTAATAGCAGGAAAGAAAAAATGTGAAGATATAAAATAATAATGTCAGAACGAAATGAAAGAGTGCTGAACTGCTGTGTGATACCAGAACTTCGATATGACAGCAAATGTTGGTAAATCTCACGAATGAAGAGGAGACTTGAACGGACATAGATGCGGCTCTATCGATGAAAACCCAGAATAACTTAGAAAATACGAGAAACAGCTATCTTTCATAGGAAATTTAAGAAAGCTTACAGCCATGTCACATTGAAACACCAGTTCTCGTAAGATCACCGAAGTTAAGCAACATCGATTTTGATCAGTACCTAGCTGGGTGACCGATTGGGCATACCATGTACTGTAAGTTTTGATGTGCGAATGGTGTAATGGAGAACAGTTCGGAGTGGAAATCGAGGAGCCGAGTTCTAATTCCAGTCTTGTTCGTTATATTCAGTTACTGGCAAATATCACTAGGGAAGGCGTGTATCTACCTCTTCTCCTCCTGATATGGGTTAATCAGTAATACTTGTATCAATAAATCATTATTATCTCCAAAAATTTATTGCAATCTAGAAATAGTTTTTGGTTTTAAATAAACTGCAAAGTGTTAGTAAGCCGTAAAAAACAAATCAATAAAAAAGCAAATTTAAAGAAACGTTATTCGGAAAATAAAGTCCGATTTCAGAAAAAGAAACAGTTTTGTGTTTTAATGTTATTGGAATTGTTGCACAAACCTACGTTAATCATTCCTAATAATTAAAGTCCCCTCTTTGAGGAATTTATGAGAATCACTTTCAGAATTTAATGTAAAACATATTGAACTCCTCATTTTGAACATGAAAAAAGAAGACGAGCCTTTACTTTTTTTGGCATGAATTCAAGTTTGATCATAATACTTCTCAAACTGCTGCTAATATTAAGAGAGTATTGCGGTTGAAGGATCCGCTTGTGATCGGCGCCGGATTCAGAAGTTCCGCAGTAGGGATACGACTCTTAAAGGTTTATGTGGTAGAGGCTGTCCATCTGCAATTATAAATCAATATATGAAAAGTCAATCCACGTCAAATTATCAGAGAAATATCTCAGATAATGAGTGTCAGCAATTCAAGAATATCGGTGCATCTCAAGAGAATTGGCAAGGTGAAGAATCCCGATAAATGGGTTCTACATGAACGCAGTGAATGTCAATGTTTTCGGCGTTTTGAATTGTATTCGATGCTGTATCTACGGCTGGTGCAATTCTTGATTAAATAGTGACTCTTGATGTGAAATTGATCCTTTATAGCAATGGTAAATAATAGATCGGTCAAGGAAATAATAGATTTGACAAGGAAATAACGGTAGAGTATGAGGAGGGGATCGCTCTGAAAAGGATCGTTTTTGCGTTCTCAATCTTGCAAAGGAAGAAGCCTCTTCCATGGACCGGCATAATAATAATAATATACGATAATGTGTTAGAAATATTTCGTTTGTGGGCAAGTGGTTGTAGAGTGGAATATAATTAATCACCGACATGGCCGCATATATGACGTTGAAGTCTATCCAGACTGGAACCTAAGGGCTAGGCATGGCACGCAATAGTCCATTTTGGGCCTGAACAATGTTTGTTAATTTAGAGTGTAACTAGTATTATAACCCGTCTTCGGCCAGGTGTTTCATTGCTGGGAAATTTTGTCGTTCAGTTGGAGCAGTTTAAGTTTAAAATCAGCCTACCCAAAAATCAATATTAGCAACAAAAATTGGGTGCAACTGAGGCATAACCCCATATGAGGAGGGGATCGCTCTGAAAAGGACCGTTTTTGCGTTCTCAATCTTGCAAGGAAGAAGCCTCTTCCATGAACCGTCATAATAATAATAATATACGATAATTTTTATTTGTAATATTTTTTTTATAGTTCTAGTAATCTTTTGCGTTAGATTTCAACTGTCTCACTTGATTGTATGCTGCTTTTTAGAGACATTAAATTTTGCCTTTAATTTTTGAGCAATGTGTAAAAAATCAGTTTTATGAAAAAGTAAGTGTTTCTATGGTAACAGAGCTAATGTACGCTGAGTGAAGACGGTTAACACAGACTGACCTTGAACTCTCTTATACAATTCCCGTTCACACCCATTGTTTTTAGCATTGCTTGGAAAGAAAGTGTGAAGAATGTGGTTGTCTCACTAAACTACAGAGATTCCATTAGCTCATAGCATACGCAGCGGTTTTTGGCCAAATACAACATTCCCTAATTCTGACAACCACCATATTCTTGTCATTTCATCATTTCCCTCTTCATAAATCAAATCCTACTTGAAAGGAACAAGATTTCACGATGTCGAAGAAATTAAAAAAAAATGCGATGAAAAGGTGACAGTACTCAAGATACTTGGTCCTGATCGATTACATTACTGATCCTTCTTTTAATTTTGTTAAGAATTTCGAGATGTACAGTGGCAGCACCAGACCAGATATAGCAACAGTATTCAATGCACGGACCAATGATATATTTATAAATGTGCAAGATGGACTCTTACGAGAAAAAAAAACAGTGAACCAATTTTCCTAGCAGTCGACTTAGCAATTTATTCAATATGGTCACTCCACTTCATTTCAATAGAAAACGTTGGCCCCAGAAGCCGTACAACGTTACTTTCCTAGGAGCTAGCATCAGGCATGTTGATGCCGGGAAGAAATGATTCTCTGTGGTGATTAATGTAAGCAGTTTTGTTTCAGAGGCATTAAAATTAAAAGTTGCACAGGCTTCCAGAAAATATTCTCACTAAGATAATTTAAATAAAAATAGGTGATAATATGAAGACGCAAGGTCAGGTGTGTATGACGTGTGGATTAGCGCATCCTTGCCAAGATGTATCAAATTTTCAAGTCTGCAAAGAGATGTGGGGTCCTGAATGAAGATGAAAGACATCCTTTTGATTGTCTAATTCCAGATGTTATTAAACTTTTTTTTAGAGGCATATCACTTCCTCATGGGTCATTTAATGCCAAAATTTAATTTTCTTGGGAGCATTAGTAATCTTACAAAAATCTGTGCTGTTTTTTTTTTTCAAAAATGCATTGTTGGTAATATTTTTTCTGTTTTTTTAATATATTTCTGGTAACACTTTTACTATAAAATATATTTCCATATATTTATAGTGCTTTGTTGCCAGTTTGGTGGTTAACTATTTGCCCATAGTTGGGACCCTAATAGGTGCTACCACCCGTGTCAATGTGGAATTGGAAATAAAAATTAAGGAGTGCTCCCACACACATCAAAACCTCCCGATTAGAGTCCATGCTGCCGGATGTAGTTTATCGTCATACCCAGGACCTACTTTATTACAGAAGCTGGTTTCAATAATAGTTATTATTTTTTTAAAAAGTAAGAAAATATTTCACCATTTAGCCTGTTCCGAATACTATCACTGAGCCAAAATCAACCAGGATTCAAAAGCTTTATTTGGACTTAAATAAGCCTGGAGTGATTGAAGGACTGTCATATAGAAACCAAACCAAACCAAACCAAACCAAACCAAACCAAACCAATTTCACATTCAGCAAATACATTTTAACCATTTAGCACCAATCAATTTTTCCTTCCAAATACTTAATGTGATTTTCAAGTTTGTTTTCTCTCAATATTTGTCAGTTTCTACGACGCTATCTAGAGCATCGATTACGGCTCTTAATGCAAATGCGCCTCCAATCCTACTATATACACAGGATCATCCTCTTCGGATAGTCTGCTTAGTCGTGGCTCATTTCCTTTTCTCAGGTCATTTTTGTTTCACATTGTTTTAAACAATCTATTTTTTATTGCCCGTGAACGTTCTTTACAAAAATGGATGATTTGTATTGCGTAGAGCATCACCGATGCGAATGTGGCCCTTTACGTTTGTTCGTTACGCCATGACGTTCTAAAACGCCATATCGATTCATCATTTAAGTGGTTTCAAAGGCTTTAAAAAGTTTATATGACATACGAGTAATATTTCTGTAATTCTCAGTCTAGTGTTATCTGGAAGATTTTAAATAGGCGTTTCAATCTGGTTTGAACAATGTACAATAAGTGACAATGTCAAAATAATATCAAGCATGCAAACAATATATAAAAAGCAAACAACAGAAATAAGGCAAATTCATTTATTCAGTTAGAGTATTTTTGTTTCTCGGTTCCCGACTCCCCTTCAGCTCACAATTGTGGTTCATGATGACATTCAAGGCAGCATAGTGCAATGGTTTAATGGTTTTGTTTGCACTGGGGATATTGAGGTTACCCCTTCCCTCTACACAGAACTTAAAGATGGAAGATCTAAACGCTAGCAGGTAGTGTTGGAAGTCTCAGTAAAAAGTTACCTTTCAGAATATGCATATATATATATATATATATATATATATATATATTCATACATGTTTCATTAAAAAATATAGACAAGTGTTGTCTATTTATTTTATGTAAATTCTTTTCATAACGTTGGATAATGCTTAAAAACATTATCATTAAACGAAGACGTTATGAAAAGAATTTACATAAAATAAATAGACAACACTCGTCTATATTATTTAATGAAACATGTATGTAGTTACTGCACCCTGTATCCGTGTATGTTTCTCTTCCTTTTTTTTTCTGCATTAATCCATCCTATGTAACTTTCACTTTCATTTGTTTGTTTATATTCTTTTCCAATATTACGTATTTCTTGTTTTCTCCCTTCATTCATTATTTACGTCTTTCTTTCTTTCTTTCTTTCTTTCTTTCTTTCTATTACAACTTTCACTTCACCTTTTTTCTTCTTCTTTCTTTCTTTTTTTCTTTCTATTACAACTTTCACTTCGCCTTTCTTCTTCTTCTTCTTCTTCTTCTTCTTCTTCTTCTTCTTCTTCTTCTTTCCTGACTTTCTCCCTTCCATATATTTTTCATTCAGCCAATTTATTTAGTGATATTATTTTGTCTCCTCCACGGTTTTGAAGGCAGGGTTGTCCTTCTTCTGAATTGGTTGCCTTAAAGTTTTATTTATACCTTCATGAGGAATAGACATTTTAATGCCTCCAGAGGATTTTATGTTGAGTGAAAAAAAACAGCTTTAACTACAGTTTTAGAGATACCCAAAATGTTTGTATTAACAATGATGTTGAAGATGATAACACTTACATAACACTATGGCGAGCGAAAGAAATTATCTGATAGCAACAAAAATCAATACTAATATCGATATGTTTTACTTGTGTATTGTCTTATCTGTCACGATAAGGCCATTCAATGTCATTGTTTATTTGTGAACGCCTTTGTATACACGGGTAATTTTGTGCGTGAGGAAGAAAAGAGTTGAAGAAAAAGAAGGAAGATAACTTAACCTTGGGAGATTGTTCAAAACAAAAGAAGGAAAAAAAAGCAACTCGTGATTCTCTTGTCAAACCATCTCTTCTGATTTGAGTCAATATGCCTTTGTATCGTGGCAAGCTCCGTAGTGGCATGATTGGCAGTTGGGGCCCGATTTCGCACGAGACGGGGCCGCCAAGTCTGCAACAGATTATTCTCGTGGAGAAAGAACTGACACTGGCGAAGGCTAACGCGTGCCAAATATTAGATAGCATTTGGGCTATGATATTCTTCCGATTATATTCTTCAATGACAACTAAAACCAAACAAAAAAAAAGAAATAAAAAAAATAGACGGAGAAAGACGGGTAGGGAACATGAAAGCATGAGAGAGAGAAAGAGAGAGAGAGAGAGAAAGAGAGAGAGAGAGAGTAATATAAGAGTAAATGTCGAAAATAAAATAATATATTTCTTTTAAAAACCACAGAGATAAATCAATATATATATATATATATATATATATATATATATATATATATATATATATATATATATATATAAATAAATGAATGATGCCCACATATGTTTAGAAAAAAAGAACTAAAATACTAACAGTATATTTAAGGATGATTTTGTCTTTTTAAGCATATTTTCTTTCAGAACAGATTGCGTCAGGAAACTAGGCTGATATATTTCCGAAGAAATTTTATGTCTTATGCCAGACTTCTTCTTCTTCTTCTTCTTCTTCTTCTTCTTCTTCTTCTTCTCTGCTTCCATTTTGTATTATTTTCCATCACTACTGTTTCTTCTTCTTTTATTTCTTTTTCTTTCCTTGCTTTTTTTTCTTCCTTTCCTTCCTACGCTGCTTCTCTTCATTCCTTCATTTAACATTTACATATTTTAACGTTTATTTTAATTGTTTGTTTGCATTCTTTTCTAATATTGCAGTTTCTTCTTCTTTTTCTTCTTCGTCTTTCCTTCCTCCTTTCATTCTTTACGTCTTTCATTTCACCATTTTGCTTCTCTCTTTGTCATTTTTATATTCTTATCCGACATTACAGTATCATCTTTTTTTTCTTCTTCTTCTTCTTCTGTTTCTTCTTCTCCTTCTTCTTTTGCCTTCCCTCCTTACTCCCTTCCTTCCTTATTTACTTAAATCTTCCACTTCACCTTTTATATTCTTTGTTTGCATTTTTTTAACAAAACTGTTTCTTCTTCTTCTACCTCTTTTTCTTCGCATATTTTCATTCGTTTTCTTCTTTTTCTGAGACTCTTTCTGGTTTTTCCTTCTATTATTATTATCTGTTTATTTTCACGTTTCCTTTCTTCCTTTTTCTTCCATGTTTTCTCTGTTGTCCTGCCATCTCATTCATTGTTATTTCATTATCTTCTCCTTCTTTTTCATTTTCTCTTTCACTTCGAAATCATTATACTATTTTTTTTTTAAATTTTTTATTATAAATTCTTCGTTCACCTTTTCCAAACAATATTTTTTATTAAATTTTTAGCGTTTTTTTCTTCTTCTCCTTCTTCTTCTTCTTTTGCTCATGTATATACTTTCTTCATTTTCTTTGTCTTTTCTGTCTTCCCTTTCTATTTTCTCTAATTTTTCTTCACTTTCTATTCATTCTTTTCTTCTTCTTTTGTTTCCTTTCTCTCTTTATATTTGTTGTTTTTATTCTGATACCGCTTTGCTTCTTCCTTTATTGATTCTTCCTTTCTTGAATAATGGTTTCTTTTCTACTCTTCTTTTTCATATTCCTTTTTCACATTCTGTCCCTTTCACTTTCCCAGTTATGTCCCCTTTCTATTTGCCTCATCCAATCCTTTCTTATTTTACATATTTCCTAGTTTCTACACTCTTTCGTCTTTTCCTTAATTTCCTTCGGATTTTTCTTTTTGGTCTTTCGTATATATTCTTTATCTCACCCATTTTAGATTGTTCTTTTCGTTCCTCCACGTTTTTCTCTTGACGTTTTCACCTTCTTCTTTTTTTTTTTTTTGTCTTCCATTATCTTTTTTTTTTCTCTCGTCCTCTCTTTGCTTTACAATCTAGATTCCTTTTCTTTTTTCACAACTTTTTCTTAACGTTGGCTGGCATCTTTTTTTTCCACTTTTAGGGGGATTTACTCCACTCTTGCTTTTTCCCCTTTCTGTTGTTTCATTACTTTTTATTCTTCACAGACGAGACTGAGAGGAGACGCAGATTATTTTCACAAAAAAATAAATAAATAAATAAGTTGGCAGTGAGTCAAAGACACATGCAACAGCCCAACTCGCCTTCAAAAAGAAATACAAACCTCCCGAGTTGTCAACATGGCATAATATTGGAAGAATTGCAACCAAAATAACAGGCTCCATACGAAAGTAAAAATATGTATTTTCACTGGGATTATTGGCCTTTCTTATAAATGTCAAATCTATATTATTCTCTCAAGTGGGTTGCTAAAATACTCGTTCGGTTTACTTAGCACGAATGGGATACTGGAAGGTTCTGAGTCCGACCAACTTATCAAATGAACAAATACTAAAATGCTTTTTATTTGTTTTTTTCCCGTTTTTTAAGGACTTTTATCTTCTTTGCATTCTTTTCCAACATAAATTCTTCTTCTTCTTCTTCTTCTTCTTCTTCTTCTTCTTCTTCTTCTTCTTCTTCATCTTCCTTCACTAAATTTTTCACTCATCCATTTCTTCAGGAGTGATATTATTTTGACCTCTCCACGGTTCTGAAATCAGAGTTGTCCTTCTTCTAAATTGGTTGCAAAGTATTTGGCTGGGAATAGAACATTTCAAAAGCACCTTGTATAAATAAAATACTTTCTTTAGAGTCACTATATTCTGATGATTATTTATCTTACAGGACAGACTTCGTCCTATAGCCTTGTGTGCCAACCCGACTAGGGGAATTAGCCTCAGCAATCCGCAATTAGCCAAACGTTTTCGGTACTACACCTTAAAGACGTTGTCAGTCAAGGAGGAGTTTCCCCAACAAGAGTGAGAATGCACTGGATTTGAATTTAAGTACAGGCTAATGTCCTCTTATTTGTTGTTATTATTATAATGTATAATTACATCATATCTATTTCATATAAAATAGTCTTGTAGATTATATTTTAACTGTTATAGCTCTTTCTAGCGCCGACGAGGAATTATTCTGTAGGGTAGCTTCCCAGTGCAATTCTGAAATTCGAAATTGTTCTGATGAGCTCTTCTCTTTGGCACCTACACTTCCTGAATTTTGGTCTAGTACTTGATTGATTTGTTACATCTATTCATTTCACTGTCGTAAATCCCATGCCAATAATTCCCCCACGCCAGCACTTCTCGCTTCTGGAACTCTTACGGCTTCTTGCTTTACTGTCAACTAGAAACCTCAAAGATTTAAGTACAACGTCAGTCGTCTGTCTCCTTGAATTCTATTCTTTTATTCTCATCGCTGTTCCTTTCATCCTCTGTAGCCGCTTTATATTTTTGCGTCTCTTATCATCTTGCTATGTTTGATATCATATTAAAAATATACATTGTCATTGTCTGCTTAAAAGATTTAGGATACACTTTTCTGCAGTTCATACAACAGAAATTCTCACCAGCCTACAAAATGGCTTGAAGGGTGCTGACTTTTCTTTATTTTAGTTTCTTTTGTTAATAAAATATAACTTGTAATAAAATTAAAAAATTTATGTAGCGTAATTATAGGCGCCTCCTCTTAAAAGGAATCTTTTTTAGCGTTATACATTCAGTCATTGTATTTCATTTAAATATAATAAAACAGGAAAACTTCCTTGAAAACAAAAAGAAAAATCAGTGATGAACTGTCATCCAATATTTTTCTTCTTCTATGTCAGTAAATGCCGGGCATCTTTTTACTCATTTCACCAAAAGCAAGGCTGGAATCCCACCAGAACGCTATGGGTTTCAGGGAGTGAAAATGAAAGCGAATACAGATAATAGGGAGGATTGAGGAAGGGACAAAAGATAAACAGGATTCAAGAAAACGGAAGATGGCGACTAATGTTACATATATATTTTTGAAGATTGTAGTTATCAGGGAAATAGGCAAACACAAGGGTTTTCCATAGATGGGAAGTGCGGGAAAAGAAACTGTTGGAGTAGAAGTGGTGGTTTCATTTAGTTATTTCAACAGTAAAATGGTGAGACCTCGAAGCCAATCTAGTTGCACGCTTTAATTCATGTATTTGGAGCAAGCAGTTTCCATGAAAATATTTGTAGAAAAGTGTTGAAACTTGACTACTGCATGGAATAATAAAACAACACAAAATGTACTTAGAACAAAATGTATTGAAACAAGAAAGTGTACACAATATTTACATATAGTCTTTTGTATATTCCTGGTAAGACCGTTCCTGGAGAATGTGTTGACTTAGTCGCAGTCGGGCAGAGTCTCTGGATTATATCTCTTGATTCCTCCCCTTTCTTCCCGGTACCAACCATATTTATATGGTCGGTACTCCACTATGCAAATTAGATGGATCCTACCACAACAAAAAGACAGAAAGAGGTTACGCTAACTCGGTGAGAAAGTGACTGAAGTCGAAATGCCCGATCAAGATCAATTACATTACAGATGCTTCTTTGGATTTTGTCAAGAATCTCGAGATGTACAGAAGGAGCTCCAGATCAAATATGCCAACAGTATTCAATGGATGGCCTCATATTTAAAAGTGCAGTATTTCACGATACAGAGACCTAACTTTCCTTGCAGTAGATAGAGTCGCTCCACT
Organism: Acanthosepion pharaonis; assembly: GCA_903632075.3. Lineage (NCBI taxonomy): Eukaryota > Metazoa > Mollusca > Cephalopoda > Sepiida > Sepiidae > Acanthosepion > Acanthosepion pharaonis. The sequence continues at coordinate 1,278,218 of CAHIKZ030003292.1, read as the reverse complement.
TCAGGTCGTTAGAAAACGTGAGAACAATAATGTTTAGCGCCGTTTTTAGGAAACAAAGATGGGATTCTCAGAAGGATGTGAGCAACGACAAACTCTTAAAGAAAATACAAATAAAAAAAAGGTTCTTATATTTTGAATCAGAAAATGGCAGTTGATATTTCTAGGGAACATTGAAGAAGAAAGGCATCGAAAGTTTGACACTTACTAGACATATTGAAGACAAGAGAAACATCGGGAGACAGCGAGTAAACCGCTTAACGAGGGATTACGAGTGATGATTGAAAGGAAAATCTTAATAAGATCTACAATGCATTGGAAACGGTCGAGTGCCATGATTTCTCACGTTATGAAAGGACACGGCGCATGTTTGATGATAAAGATGATACTGCAAAATGAAACTAAGAAATCTGGACCTAACAGGATTTACTAGCGGCAGCCATAATCTTAACAACATAAGGGGTAGTATTGTTCTGATCGTGCACCCAGAAGGAAAAGTGCGATATCTAGAGAAATGTAAATATATCAGAAAGTTGATTGATTGTTTCCTTTTAACAGTTTATCAACTCTAATGTTGATTATTTAATGGCGAATATATATATATATATATATATATATATATATATATATATATATATATATATATATATATATATATATATATATGGCTTGTAAACAAATATTTGGGTCGTTGATTCTATCAATCTCCGGTTATGCAAATTTGAACTGAGTTGACTAACTATAAATTATAATAGCGAATCTTCAGTTACCAATCAAAGGTGTGTGCTTCGATTTGGGGGACTTTAGAATCAAGAAATTACAGATATTTTAGTAACCGACAACGGATAGTGACATAGAAATCCGAAGTTGCATCGAAACAGCGAAAGCGACCATCTAGAAACTAAGCAAAATATTATGACATTAGAAAAATTTGTGAGAATGAAAGAAAATTGCGGAACTGCTATTTCATCTTTCGTTAGAGATAAAGAGGTGGCAGGAAGTATTAGAAATTTGTTTCGACAACAGGATGTGAATATCAGGAACAGGAGAGTTGAGCTACAAGGAAAATCTAAAGAAAATGGTAATTAGAAAGACAGTCATGGAGAGTTTGAAAAACAATAATGTTACCAGGGCGTATTGATTCGTTTTCTACGGTTTAACAAACTTCTGCAGGTTATTTAAACCAAGAAAAGTTTTTATACTATAAGAATTTTTTTTTTAGATAATAATAATTTAGTGATACCTGTCTTACTACTTAACCCATAGTTTGGGATAGAAGAGGTGAATTCACACCTTTCCCAAGGCTATTTGAGCGTAAGTCAATCCAACTGGAATTGAAACTCGGATCTACAATTAACAATTCTGAACCATTATCCATTACACCATCATCCAAACGTAAAGGACTCGGTATTCCCAAGCGGTCACCCATCTAAGTACTGACTAAATTGGACGTTGCTTAAGATTCGATGATCGGACGGGAAGTGATGTTTCACCGTGATATGGTCGAAAGCCGCAAAGCGCTTAAAGGGAAGGCTAGATCGATAGAAACGGCAAGCATGAGTGACTGGCTGACGGACTAGCGACAAAGAGGAACAGTAAAGATTCAAACGCTGCTTAGAGCTATCAGGGGCCGGGATTTGTGGAGGGCTATAATCAACCCCGTCATGAAGAAATATGACTCTTAAACGTTTTCCTATAACAAAACTCGGAATTTAACAGACGGCATACTGCAGAAGAGACTGAATACTCGACCACAATAGAGATGTCGTGACGGGAGACTACGCCAACATCTTACTGCAATAGGAAGAATTCAAAAAAGTTGTTTTTTTTTTTTTCGTTTTAATACCTTGATATCAACAATGAAACAGGTTTCGATCAAATTTATTCCCGACCTTTATTTGCAGATGTGGGGAAAATGGCGTTCAGTGGAGTAAATAAATTCGAGAAAATTATGAAATAATATTATCTGGCATATTTTTCGATTTATTGATTAGTTCGTGATCGATATTCAGTGGGGACTTATTTTATTGGCAAGCTCAACATTGTATATTCATTCATTGATCTTTTCTATAGGAACAATTACCAAAGGAGTGAAGTTCGTGATAAATGTATTTTACTGGCGCTCAAGGGACCCTGTCCTCACCCACAAAACACGCAGGAAATAATTCACAGATAGCTCAAAAACCTTTTCGAGAGAAGATTTTTCTCAGCACTTGTACACATTATCAACGGGGTGATTGAAAAGCAACTCCACATTTTAAAATACTTATAATTTATTTATTAACTATAATTTTTACAAGAAATGTCGACCTGAACCCTTTATTTCGCTCGCTGAGGTAGATTGTTCTAGTTCCACGAGCCATGTATAATGGATGTCAGTTATCAGTTATCTCCTGTTAATTCCCTCTCCAAGTTCTCCACCACCTGAACCAGGAATTGAACTCACACTCTTTGGGTCCTGACACTGGATCTAACTAACGCCTTTATCCACTGTGCGATGTGTGCTTAAAGACACATGGCACAGTAGATAAAGGCATGCTTGAGGAGACATGCCACAGTGGAAAAAGGCGTTAGTTAGATCCAGTGTCAGGATCTAAAGAGTGTGAGTTCAATATCTGGTTAAGGCAGTGGAGAACTTGGAAAGGTAAATTAACAGGCGATAACTGATAACTGACATCCATTAGACATGGCATGTGAAACTAGAACAGTCTACCCCAGCTAGCAAAATAAATGGATCAGTTCGACATTCTAACCTCCTGAAGAAGGCCGGAGCGTACAACGGCCGAAACGTTTTGATAAATATTGCAACATAGATGAGGATGCTAGTCTGAAAAATGTAAATAGTATAATATTTTTAGCATCTGTTAACCATGTATTGTAGAGTCTAGTCTTTTCATTGTTTAACATTCTTCTATTACAAAAATGGAATTTGAATCCAGCCTTTGGAATTTAGTAAAAACTTATGTGGATTAATTAATGTTGGGCAATCTTTAACCTTCCTACTCGCCAGAAAAAAATACGGCAAAAGAACGGTCTCTTGCCACAGCTATAATTTTAACTACCTTCACTCCTCTGAAATTTTTTTTTAAACCGTTTATTAGCATTGTAAGAAAACCTAAACTTATGATGAAAGTGAATTTTTTAGATTTTCTTGTTTCTTGAGAATTGACAACAAAAATAATAAAGACTTTATTTATTATAGTGTTTATTGAAATGATAGCAAAACATTGGTTAATTTCAAAATGATTGGAGTTTTATAAAATGGTAAATAATAAGAATACACCTTATAGTTGGTTCACATATTTTAGTAACTTAGTAAATATTTATAAATTTATGAATAAAAAAATGTTTTCATATATATATATATATATATATATATATATATATATATATATATATATATATATATATTTATAAATTGGTAATTGATAAATATTGCAATACATTAGTTTTAATACAATTGTATTAGATTTTGAATGTCGAAAAGATAAAATAATGCTTGCAAATAAAAATTTAATAAATAAATAGTGTTTAATATTTTTGTTGTAATTTCTCATAAAAAAATAAAAAATGAATAAATTTATTTTCATCATACGATTAGGTTTTATTGGAATTCTAATCAATCCTTTTTAAAACAATAAACGTTGCCGATGATTGAAGGTAGTTAACATAATAACGGTGTCAAGTAAAAAAAATGTCCTTTCGACAGACCTGTTTTTTTTTTGTTTTTGTTTTTTGCGAGCAGGAAGCTTGGTTATTTTTCTATCTTTATATAAATTTTTCTTACTTTATAATTTTACTCATTATATTTCAATTATATGCATACCCAACTGTCCTCCGCCGTCTGGCATATCATAATTCGAACTAAGGTCCCACCATCCAGTGCATAAAATGGTAAATAATAATCCCTTATAGTGGGTTCACATATTTTAAACAGACTAGTCTGTCGAAAGAACGGTTTTTCCCTTGACACCGCTATTATGTTAACTACCCTCAATCTTCGACAATGTTTATTGTTTTAAAAATGAATGATTAGAATTGTAATAAATCCTACTCACGATGAAAGTGAATTTATACATTTTACTGTTCTAAAAGAATCTAAAACTATTCCTTGTGAATAACACAATAGTACTCAGCAAAACAATTTCTGAAAAATAATTACAAATTTTAAAAGCTATACATGTTAAGTCAAAAGGATCGAAAAGTAACAAAATCAAATAATATTGTGTAATAAGCATTTGGAAATGTAAATAAATTCACGTAAACTACACAACATCGGAACCAGGCAATGAGAATGTTTCAAAACTAAAAGAAATGAGAGACATTCACGTGTCAAGACAAAAGTGCAAAACTCAATAACCAAAAATGTAAACTACATTAGGAACATTGAATTTCATTGAATTTCTTTCATTCTAGAGTGAAAGCAGTGGAAAGTTTGGATCCGAAAAAATAGAAATACTGCGAATGAGTTTAACAATAGGATATGAAAACTAATCGGGCAAAATAGACAAATTAAGAATAGAAAAGGTATAACATGTCCACTCCCTTTGATAAATCTTGTTTGAAGGAACATTAGCTCTATTGGTATACAATATATACATACAGGCATATACAATACACACACACACATTATGTGTGTGTGTGTGTGTGTTTGTGTGTGCGTGTGTGTATAAATGGCTGTAGAACCAAAAATGTCAAAATCGCGTAACAGCATAATTATCCATTCCACAAATCATTTAATATCTAAAAAAAAACACTAGCCTAACGGACTTACTTTTTTTCCAGGTTTTCAGATAAGACGTTGAGCCATCTTGGCGCCATTTACCGGCAGAATCACTGCGGAAAAAACCATTTGAGTTATTTAACTTAAAAGAAAACAGGGTAAAATCGTTTTGTCTCAGAACCAGTGTCTTTTCAAATGAGCAATGGTGAGAGTAAAAGATCATTCGGGTCTTCAGTAAAGGTACCAACATTCATACTCTGGCTTCCATCTTCAAAGTCCATTCAAGAACTATCAAGAGAACGGTGAATAAGTTTAAAGAAGAGTGAACAGGCGTGAGGAAAATTGAATTTGGAGGTCGAAAACAGAGATCAATTAAAAAAGATCCAACTCAATTCATGAGACGTTTGGCACGTGAAAGAGGAGTTTCTGCTATAGCAGTTTAAAGTGCAGGGGAAAAAGACATGAAAACGTGAAACGTATGAGGCACCATGTATATATATATATATATATATATATATATATATATATATATAATCTTGGCAAAAATATTCTAGCCAGATATTTTCTTTAAATAATGTGTGTATCTATCTCGAGTGTCAGTCGTTTTCAATAGAATAAATGATTGCTATCCAAATACACAATACATTAGTAAACATTGGCGGCGGGTTCCTTAGGCATCAACATAAGCAAATGTCCATATGACGTTAAATCCTTCGTTCTTGATTTATTTAAGTTTAAAGATATTTGGTACTTGTGTTGTCATATTGATGGGGTAACATTTGTCATTCGTGTACATTTCTGGATAGTGTGTCTTCAACGTTTAACGTGTGTAGTAATGAGTTAACGTTTTTGTGTGTAGATTTGCAGTGGAAACCTAGTTTTAAACTATTGTTAACGCGACGTAGCTTGATACCTAGGAAGGTGAGAAATTGTGTTCTTCCATTTCGTATGTAAATTCCATTGTGTGTTCGACTTTTTTTAGTTGATCTGCTCGGTAAATTAAATCAGTATCACCATGATATACAAGTACATTATCATCAATATAACGATAGTATGTTGATTAGGCAAAATATTTTGGAATCGAGAAACTATTAGAAGATACATGCTACCTTCCACTGAGAGAAGGAAATAATTCACTAAACGTAAATGTCTAGAGAGTTTCTTAATCTCAAGGTCATCTACAGGAAATTTGCGCCTTGGCTTTTACAACATTTCACCATTCTTGACAGATCTTAAATACTACAATGCGGAATACACTTACTTACAAAAGTGACGGAAAGAAAAAGAAAAACGAATTCAACTTTTTTTTTAATTAACTCCTTTACTATGTTTTAACGTATGGTTTATTTGCTTTAAAATTTGCGAGACTGTAAATATGTGGAATGATGAGTTATTCATTTTACGAAAGGTGTGAGTCATCAATTGTGCACAAAAAAAGCCTACTTCAAACGTGTACCGAAGACCTGAAAACTATCTTTGTGAATTTATATTTACAGAAAAAGATAGGCTTGAGGAAGATAACTGTTAAAATTATTAAACTCAGAAGTTTATTGTTTAATAAATATTTTTACCAATTTTTAGATATCTATTTTTAGGAGTAAAAATATTGTTAATCTTTTTCTGGATTGATCTCTCAAATTTCGCAGAAGACAACAAACATTGTTGTTTGATTTTTCAAAGGTCTCAGAGCGTTTCAGATAACGCCGCTGATTGGTTAATAAATGCAAATGAGGAAATTCAAATTGGAGCCTACATTTTACACAAAAATGAGTCAATTGACAATCTTAGTGATATTACTTAAATCTATTGAATTTTTCTGCAATTTTAATGGGGTTCCACACACACACAAACATATACATATAAGTGTATATATATAGATACATGTGTGCATGTATTTTATTGCAGCTTAATAAAATGTGTGAAAGTGATTTCAATTCGTTTAATAAAGGTTTTTCTAATGAATATATAGTTTAATTATGATTTGTTAATTATCTAGAAAAAATACCATTTCTTTTAAATATTATTTTAGGGATTTAGTCATCTTTGTGCTACACTGTAGCTTTTAAATATGGAAGACTTAAACATTATATTGGATTTTTTAAAATAAAATCTTAATTAGGAAAAACGTTAATGAAATTCGATCATTACTTTAGAGAATCTAATATGTTTTCTTTTTTGAGTTTTATTTTTAATTTTTTTTTCTGACATTTTCAATTGAAACCAACTCAAAGTGATTTCTCGAGTAAAAATGTGACTACCAATAAAGAGATCTTTGTGTTATATAATATTCATGCGAGTATTATTTACTCACGTATTATGTGCATTGCCGTTGAAAAGCAAATATTTATAGTGCAAAATAAATGCTTTTGTTCGTTTATTTTCAAATACAGAATGATTCATATTTGTCTCCCTCTTAAACACTTCGACTTTATAAAATGGGCAGTAGAATTAAAGCTTCATTATAAGCTTCACTATATAAACTCGTCTGTTTTTCTTTACAGGAACAATTATAAAAATGGAATAGAATCATTCTGCAATGATTTCGAAAACCATTCAACCCTGAAAATGTTTGTATATTTTGTTAGTGATATAAAAATATTTCGTCTTTTATAAAGAGTGTGAAAAATTGCCTTTACTTCGCTATTGTGTAGGAAGATACCCATAGTTGTTTCCCCATTGAACTAGTCGAACCTCACTTATGCACAATAGTCAAATTGCAGTGAATAAAGTTTCACTACACACTTAAACGTTGGTCTCTTTTTCTTAATACTGATAAAATCTTAATTTTGTGAACTAACCGACATTTTCAAAAACTTTAAAACAGAAACTCCGAAATTTAAAACTAGTAAAACCTAAAAACTAGTGAAGACATTTTGATCAAAGAATTATCTGTTTTAAGAAAGAATTCAAAGAATAAATACAGAATTTCTGACACTGTCCTTCACGAATTGGGAGAATTTATTCTGTTTGGTATCATAGGTTCGTCACGTATTTAAGCCTGTATTTTGTTTTGATTTCGATGTAATAATTTAAAATAACAATTTAAAGTAACAAATACTGTAAGTTTCGAATGAAAAGAAATGGATAAAATTGCACTGAATAACGCCTCACTACAAAATTAAGACATTCGTCTGTTTTGATTTTTGGGGGAGGGCGGCATTCCAAAAGCTAAACAAAATTTTAAGAGGAAAATTCGGTTGTAGACAAAAGACTGAACTTCCATGTAAACAACTGTTTTTAATGATTACATTTCGATGTACTCTCGCGTCCAGAATAAAGAGACCTGTATAGATATTTAAATTATGATTTTTACAAACTACCAACTCTTATTCAAAACCGCGACTATTAGATTTCACTTTAATTCCAACCTGCCTGTTTATTCCAACCTGTAAGTTAAATTGAAACTGATCACCCTCCATTTCAGTTCCGAACTCAAATTAATTTTGAATGAATTTCGTACCAACCGTATTAGGCCAGATTTATGAATACCTGCGTGATTATCTGTGAGGTGACCAGCGCAAGCAGACACTTTCAATTTTTGGCACTGAGAAAAGATGTCAAAATTTTCAAGATGTAATCGCATGTTAATCTTTTCTTTAAATTCTCTTTTAAACAAATATTTAAATTAATTCAAACAAAGTAATCCTCGACGAAAAGTAGATAACGGACTCTCTCCCAGAAAATGCAACTAAGTTCCGCTCAGTATAGTTGCGGTATAAACCACAGGTGGGCTTTGTGGGTGTTGAACAAAAATAAATGTGCCTGAGCAGGCGTCTGTAATAGGGATTAGTTAGCCAACCTAGTAGACTGGATTCGAGTGGCTACACCATTTACCTTTATTACCTTTTAAGGGGAGACTTTTGGAAACATATGTTGTTCTACAGAAGGATACTGAGAATACCAGGGATGGAGCATGTAAGCAACGAGGATGTTTCAAGGAATATGGAAACAAAAAATACTCCTCTAATGATATCTGGGATATATAATGAGGAAAGGGGTCTTTGAAAATTTGATACTGACAGGCTATTTTGAAGGCAAAACAACCAACTTACCTAATGAGCTCGTGTAAATGCATAGCAGAATGAGCTCTGTGGTGATTAGTAAAAAGACAAACATTACTTAGAGCTACAAAGGATAGGAAGTTGAGGAGCGTCATGGTCGCCCACGTCCTTAAGAAGCGTAAATGTAGCCGTCTCTTGGAGTCAATAGCTTCGTGTTTCGTACTTCCCGTCTGTGGAATTCTTTTTCTTTTACTTGCTTCCCTGTTAGCTATAATCACTAAATATTCAAATGCAATGCCAATCGACATCTCCAGATGCCTTGATCTATTCCCGGTCCTTCTCTTCATCCTTTCCTCTTTCACGATTCTTTACACTTGCTCCCACTCCCTGTAACCACTTGCGTGCTAGTGACACTCCCACTTTGGTTAGGGTGAAATGCTTAAAAAACATTAAAATATTTTAGATTAATTCTAAAGGCAGCTTTCAAAACTCGTATCTTAAAAGCTTACAACCAAATCACGTTAAAACACTGCTTCACGTACGATCACCGAAGTAAAGCAACGTCGAGCCTGGTTTGTACCGAGATGGGTAACTGCTTGAAAACAGAAGGTGCTTTGTAGCTTTCTAGCTATGGCCAGACACCAAGGTTCGTACACTTGTGGTTTAATGCAAGTAAAATAATTATTTGGTCGAATCGTTAACCAAAGAATAAAAAATACATAAAACGAAATTGTAGCAGTCGGCAAATTCTATTCAGTTCGCAAGCTGCTCGTAAGGGCCGGCTATAGAGGACCGAGGAGTGGAAAGTGAGAGGAGGTGAAAGGGAGAATGATATAACTGGTATGTGCCTTCTCTTTCGTATGGCCGGCAAGCGGTCCTCTGGTTTAGGCTTCTAGGGAACACTGTCTTATAGAGAACATGCCTTCTTTGTCCTGGTAGCCTTCTTCTAAAAAGGAATTCATCAATAATACAGATGACCTTCTTTTTCAGCGTCGGGTACTGGTTCTTAAGATGTCTGCTCCACTCAACCCTCTTTGTCAGGGTCGCTTGACCGGGATCTTAAGAATGTCCGCTCTACTTAGCTAACCTTCTTTGTCAAGACGATAATGGTCGAAACGATCTCTGTAATATCCTGGAGTAGTGTCCTTAACAATATATCAGCTGACAACTGATATCGCTACATCTGTAGGCTTGGATGTGAAAGTGGTGTAATGGATAATACTCGGAATTGTTAACTGGGGAGTCGAATTTTAATTCCAGTTATTTCGTTATATTCAGTTCAACACAAATACTCTTGGGAAGGTAATCAATCTACCTCTTCTCCCTACTAGCTTGGGGTTAATTAATAAGATTTGTATCACTAAATTATTATTATTTCCCCCTACAAAATATTTTCTGACCTTAAACTCTTCCCCGGTGTGGACGTGTTTATACGTTTTTACCAAAAGTGATCTTTTCAGACACAGACGAATAAACACACACAAAACATGAAGTTAAATAACCAGCTACAGACGTGTTTAGACGTCGAGCTTGATTCTTTTTATGCACTTCTGATCTTGAAACGAATCCAATTGTCAAATCATTTGTCTGATAGAGGTGTTAACTACCGCTCGGGTACTTCAAGGTACCTCAGTTTCTTAGTTACTATATTAAGAACATTTTGAAACGTTTTCCCAAAAGTAATTGGCGGCAAAGGAGTTAAATAAGCCGCAAAGGGTCCATAAGACAAGAACTACTGAAGGCTAGAGCCAAACGAAAAGAGCTACTAATCCAGCTAACGAGTCTCTGTAAATGAGTAACAGAATGGAGACTGTGTGGAATAGTAAAAAAGCCAATAAGGAAGTTGAGGAGAGCCTTGATCGCCTTCGTTCTGATGGAATATAAAAAAATAAAAGAACAGAAAAAATTGTATAGACCGTAGAAAACGAATGAATGAATCAATCAATCATATCTTTAAAATGTCGATGAGTATTTTTGTTCTACAGAACTCAATTGGATATTGCAAGGGGATAATCTTCCGTAGACTTGTTGAAGAATCGCCATTCCACACTGTCGACACGATACTGTATCCATTATCATTTTGTAAAATACTTTTGATATTTAACAGAGACGCCGGAATTGAGCAACTGAAAATGTTGTATCGAACAAATTTAATCGCATGCCAACATATCCATTCTCTCGAGGCTAAGAACAAAAATTGTTCCCATGATTCTTTCTAATTGAGTAATAACGTCTGTTTCCCGAAGTGCAGTTTGCTTTTAATGTCTGCTACCCAGAAACGGTACTGGGGTGAACGTGGCATCATCAGCTCTTGAATAACTTATTTGCTTCTGAAACAATAGTTATTTGTACAATTCTTCTTATTTAGAAAAGTTTTTTTTTTCTCTATACACAAAGTCATTTTTAAATAAAATGGAGATCGTTTCTTCGATAAAAAAAATATCTGTGTTCCAACTTAGGACCAAAACAGACGTTGAAATAATGAAAGTTTTTTTTTATTATTATTTTAAAGAGGATAGATTACGAATTTTTTGATAAAATCCATAAAATGATAGCGTTGATTTTATTTGATTGTATTTGTTTGTTTGGCGGCATATCAACTCCTTATATAATAAAGTGTAGTATCGGTATCGGCACGGAGTGAGAACTCGGAGAGACGAGTTCGAATTCTATTCGCGTCCGTTAGATGTATTTATGCGTAAATACCCCTGGGAAAGGTATGAATCCATCTTTTCTTCCCCAGCTATGGGTTCAATAGCAGGAGAGACTGGGTTCTTTAAATTAGTTGGCAACCAGTCTACCGCAAAAAGAATGTAATGTTATTGATCCTGTCCTGGCAGTCGCTTTCCGTAGATTCCCTGTTCTATAAGACTTTCATGGTAATTGTTCCGAGGAACATACCTCTATGGTAACTAGACTTGAAGAATTTCAGAGATTTGATCGCAACATTTCATCATTTTACAGATGAAATGACGAGATGTAACAGTAGATTCTACGCTAAAAGTTTCTTCTGTCGGACTCCTCGCTTGGGGAACTCTCTTCTGCTTTCTAGAACCCCAGTCAAGATTGAAATTTAAAAATTTAAATGCAATGTCAATCGATATCTTCTGCTGCCTTCATTCCACTTTTTATTGTTCTTTCTACTTAATGGTGATTTTTATCTCATATTCTCTAACGCTCAGTAACCTATTGCTTCTTAGTGGCTTTATTGCCTTCCTTGACACGAGAAGAACCAAAAAGTATATAGTATTTAACATGTAATGTAACTTAATTTATAATAATCTAATGGAGTCGGGTGTCATTACGAGATTTTAATGTGTATAATGTTTATTTCATTTGTCAACAAATTGTTCGTTTGTGATTGAGTCATCCAACCTTGAAAGCTTGTTTTTCTTCTTTTAAAAAATATAACGTCCAGTCCCTCTAGTGGGCGGCTAGCGCCAAGAGTACTAGATAGGACGCTGCCAGATTAATCTACGGTATTGAACCGAAGCTCACTTCCATTCGGCAGAGACGTAGGCGTGCTGAAAAATAAATATAACACGAGAAGTTTACATACTTATTTTAATCTGGGATGTTTTCAATCTTGATGAGTGTCAGGAGGCTTGTGTACGCCTTATTTTTAGTATCAGTTTGCGTTTAGATGTATGCCTTTCGTTCTTCTAGGTTCATTGGAAACTTGTATTACACACCAGAATGATCGCATGTAGCTGTCCACCTGATTATACTTCCTCTGTTTCCGCAACTTAGCAATGTTGCTGTTTCTAAATCTTAAACACCCAGTAAACTCGCGCGTCTCAGTGACTTTACTGCCTGTCTTGGAGTGAAATCGCTTAATACATACATACATAGATACACACACACACACACACACATATATATATATATATATATATATATATATATATATATATATATATATATAAATATAAAGTAAACATTGAACTTAGCAATCAGGGCGACAGGCTGTTTAAGCTAGACGCCATTGTCAGGCCCTGACGATTGCGTCGAGCATGAAACAGCCTGTCGCCTTTGAACGCTGACTTCAATGTTCGCTTTTTATATTTCCATACGCTCTAACTCTGATATTGAGCACTTTATCCAATAAATATAACACATCTTAAAACTATATTTATTCATATATATATATATATATATATATATATATATATAGGAATAAATATAGTTTTAAAATATATATATATATATATATATATATATATATATATATATTATATTTTTACATGCGGACAAAACAATTACTCACTACAGCGATGCATTCTTGTTTCGACGCATTATGTGCATGTCTACTAGTGAGAACTAAAAAAAAATTTTTGATTCTCACCAGTCGAGATACACATTATGCATCGAAACAAGAATGCATCGTTGTAGTGAGTAACTGTTTTTGTCCGCATGTAAAAATCTATAATAAATAATTATTGCTCTACTCTTGGTATTAAGACCCTTTTAAATTAATGCTGTGAACTTTAGAATTTA
>CAHIKZ030003292.1:1232500-1260000 GCA_903632075.3 Acanthosepion pharaonis | reverse complement strand
GTTTATTTGAACTCAGTGGCAAAGAGGCGAGCAATAACTGGTCAATACTAAAACAGAACTAGACAAGATTTTATTTAACATGAGCAGTAAAACAAGAATAACTTGTAGGTTCCCCAGATGAAGCACACATTGTACAACGGCCGAATGAAAATAATACAAATCTTTCTCTAAACATACTAAAATAAAATCAATCGTATTTTGTCAGACATTTCCTCATCAGTTTTAAATTTACGAAGTTTAGTCAAAAAGCATCGGCACTGTTGATATGGTAATGGAGTTAATGTACTCAGAGTGAAGCAGCTTGTCACAGATTGACCTTGAAGTCTGTCGCGCATACACACTAAATTATAACTTTGTCGCTCACTTTCATTGTTTATAGCAGGGCTTGGAAGGAAAGTGTGTAGAGTGTGGCCGTCTCATCGCATCAGAAGTTTTCATCAGTGACCATATCTTGTGCAGTAGTTTTTTTTGCGCTAGCACAGTATTCCTTGGGTTCGACAATCACCATCGTCCACACATTTCGCACATTGAGTCATTTCCCTCTTCAGAAATCAAATACCACTTGAAAGGAATAATATTCAAAGACTTCTTGTAAATCCAAATATGGAGTTCCAGGAATACCTCCAACAATGGAATGGACGCTGGATAAAGTGTGTCTTCAGAAGGCACGTTGTAGTTTTCTTTATAATTCACCGGTCCTGATACTTTTTTATCAGATTATTATATTTTTAAGAATTTATTCTTTTTATCCAAATGTATTCTCCATTAAAACTTAAAAAAAAAATATCTCTAAATATATAATCAGACAGGCGGAAAACTTAACCGCAAGTAACGGATTCAGTGAAATAAATTTACATCAGCTAAAAAAAATCTTTTATTTGCATTCTTTTAAATACGTCTATAAAAGCGTACCTGAAGTTCACCTGTCCGTAATCAGAATATTTCTTTCTTTGTTTTTGTCATAAGCCCAGCCTAAGATTAAAACAGCCTTTTTCCCCGCCACCGCATGCGAACCTGCCAAGATGGCGTGTGATGTATTACGTGATAGAGAACACCGTTGTTCTACCCAGAAGCGCCAACAGAGATTTTAAGTTAGTCACTGTACTATTTTTTTGTCATAGAATTAATTTTTAAAGAATTGAATTTAAAAAAAAAATACAATTATTTGAACAAGTTTTATATCTATAAAAATGCTGCATATAGAAAATATACATTTCTGTATATATTCACTGTTGCTTTATTTATTTATTCATCTGTTTATTTTTGTATCTATTTCTTTATCCACCACCCGCCAATCTTTAGGAAAACTACTGCGATTACTCAGCGATATGCCAGTCGTATATTCTTGAAGTTGGAGTCTGCGAACAAAACTCTTCATTGCAATTTATTTATTTATTTATTTATTTATTGATCATCCTTTCCACACATTCTTGCTTCGTTTGTTGATGAATAGCGTGAGTTACTTTGAAACGAAATTGTTGCTGGAAGATGAGACAGAAGAGAAATGGACGCTAAGCAGGCAACGGACATTGATCAGGCTATGAAAGGTTGATGGTTATTGAAATTGGTCACGCAGGGAATTTGGAACACCGTCGAATTAAGCTCCAAATAATGCCAACTTTTGGAAATTAAATGGATGTTGCAAAATCCCTCGATTGCTATCCATATATATATATATATATATATATATATATATATATATGCATTGTTGCATATCTGAGATTATGCAAGGAATTTTAGATACTGTTTATCAAGCATTGTCATGTAAGTTCCAGTGAAATTGTTATTGAACAAGCAACGAGATTAAAATGTACAGATAGATCAACACGGCAGGCCAAACGTCAGATCCTGACGGTTCGTATTTAATAATTAGAAAGTTTCATATTTTCTTTTGTTTTAAACCTCTCCAACTGCGCAAGGATGCTGGAAATGTTAATCCGTTAGTAGATGGTTATCAGTTCTTTAGAGAGAGGCTTACCTCAAAACCCGTCAGCTCTACGAATGAAAAAGAGTAAGATAAGATTCTAAGAAAATTTAATAAAATAACGTGTTAATATTTTTTTCCTTCTGAGTAAAACCTTCAAGAAAAGAACCTACCGCAAGTGAATGGAAAATTAGTTTTTGAAAAGGCACACAAACAGTAATTTTAAGGCGACTCTTCGAAACACAGCATATATATATATATATATATATATATATATATATGTGTGTGTGTGTGTGTGTGTGTGTGTGTGTGTGTGTGTGTAAAATTATTACAAATATAAAGTTTGTCAGCTGATTGGTGTTACTTTCAGAGTTTTGATTCCAGAGTTTCGTAGACAGACCCTCCAGTAAACACCGTCGTCAATATATATATATATATATATATATATATATATATATATATATATATAAATTATTTATTTAAAATATGATTCCAAAACGCTACATAAGAAGTCTCATGTTTCAAAACAAGAGCCGAAAAACTTCAATATATTCATTTAAATTAAATTGAGTTAAAATAAGCTCTGTTCCATCTTCAAGCGAAATTTTTTTTAAATAAATAATTATATTTATGCTCTACTTTTGTATCGAGCACTATTTTTAAAAAATAATAACTAAAATACTAAAGGACCTTGGATTATTTACCTAACCAGTTCCTTCCTATTTTCTATATATTTTCATATATATATATATATATATATATATATATATATATATATATATATATATATATATATATATCATTTCATGACGAGCAAGCGATAACACTGCTAGGACGGAAAGGGTTAATAGGAGTGAAAGAGAATGAGAAAACTTTATTAAGGACAATAAAGAAACACGTTTAGGTTGACGGAAGAATGCGATTGCATTTAAATCTTTGAAGTTTGTAAGTAGCAGCAAGAAATCGAAACTGGGTGCAATAGGGGACAAAATAAACTATCAGAATAGATGATATGGTTGAATCTACCGAATTCCACAGTATAGTGGCGAGACCTAGTTGCCAATCTATGTATACGCATAAATTCATGCAGTCGAAGTACCAAGGACGAATGATAATGAACAACTGACACGGAAATATTTATAAAAACGACAGAGTCAAACCATGTCAAGTTGGTGAGATAATGACCGAAGAGATGATACATCACAATCGATTATATTATAGAGCCATCTTTGTATTTGTCAAGAATCTGGAGATATATAGTAACAGCATCAGAGCAAGTATGGCAGCAATATTCAAAGAACAGACAAAGGAAATTGTCTGGCATTACACAGTGTACAACTACCTCCCTTGCTCATATATATATATATATATATATATATATATATATATATATATATATATATATATATATATATATATATGCTGGTATAACAGCATTGTCTAAATTCTGTAACGCAAGAATTGTCAAATTGTTAGATTAATCTCTGAAACGTTGTATCTTAGAAAGGATAAAATCAATCGTATTTTGTCAGACATTTCCTCATCAGTTTTAAATTTACGAAGTTTGGTCAAAAAGCATCGGCACTGTTGCTATGGTAACGGAGTTAATGTACTCAGAGTGAAGCAGCTTGTCACAGATTGACCTTGAAGTCTGTCGAGAGCTTGGAAGGAAAGTGTGTAGAGTGTGGCCGGCTCATCGCATCACAAGTTTTCATCAGTGACCATATCTTGTGCAGTAGTTTTTTTTGCGATAGCACAGTATTCCTCGGGTTCGACGATCACCATCGTCCACACATTTCGTTGGTGAGATAATGACCTAAGAGATGATACACCACAATCGATTATATTATAGAGCCATCTTTGTATTTGTCAAGAATCCGGAGATATACAGTAACAGCATCAGAGCAAGTATGGCAGCAGTATTCAAAGAACAGACAAAGGAAATTGTCTGGCATTACACAGTGTACAACCACATCCCTTGCTCGCAATGCATATATATATATATATATATATATATATATATATATATATATATATATATAATATATATATGCCGGGTATAACATTGTCTAAATTCTGTAACGCAAGAACTGTCAAATTGTTAGATTGATCTCTGAAACGTTGTATCTTAGAAAGGATTAAAGATATCTTACTGGAATCTCTGAGGTTTTTATAACACTTTGAGCAAAAAGAACATATAATTACTCTCTTAGCTTAACAGAAGAATCACGCTGAAATCGATCATGGACGAAAATGATATTTCATCATTAATTAATAAGGAACAGTGAACATTGAAGTCAACACTCAGAGGCTATTTTATGCTAGACGCAATCGTCAGGCCGCAAGTCTTGGATTTTTTTCTCGACTATATAAAAAAATTGCTGGGATTTGCTTAGGTGGCTTACTTAATAGTTTGTTTTGGTCTGGGAAGATAATTAAAGCTATTTAACCGTTTAATTTTTAGATTGATTGCTGTAGTCTTATTTTGGCGATTTTAATTATTTATTTGGATTCAATATTTTTACTTCTTTTTGCTTATTTGTCGTTATTTTTATTAGTTCTAACGGTTATTTTAGCGGGAACGATTTGTTAAATTGTTCATTTATTTATTTATTTGGATTAAATTTTTTAATGTTTTTTTCTTTTTTATTTACTTTTATTTTGTATATTTTATTTACTCTATTCGGTGTTCGATTTTTGAGCAACGAGTAATTTTTAGTTATTACTGCGTTCGTCAAAATCGAAAGCCGAATAGAGTAAATCATTTATATATATATATATATATATATATATATATATATATATATATATATATATATATATATACCATATTTAAATGCAAAATTGTCCAAATCGCGTAAAACAAAACTTCTCCATTTGTTAGATTAATCTCTGAACCGTTGTAACTGAGACATGATTAAATATATCTTACTAGAAATCTCTAGGTTTTCATAACACTATTGAACTCTATTTTGAGCAATAAGAATGTATAATTACTCTGCAATCTTAGCAGAAGATTCGTGATGAAATCGATCCTAAACGAAAATGACATGTTCATCTTTAATTAATGAAAGGTAAAGATGGAAAGCTCATGAAGAATTGAAATAGAGTTCAAATATATATATATATATATATATATAGCATAATTCTAGAAAAGAAGATACTAGACAATTCAGAATATGAACCATCACATTACTTTAGATATATTGATGACATTTTCTTACTATGGACTCATGGATCAGAAAAATTAAAAACCTTTTTTAACTTTCTGCAACAATTTCCACAATACAATTAAATTTACCATGGAGCACTCATACATCCATCCCTTTCTTAGACGTTATGATAAAACATACACTTTCTACCAGTCTATACAACAAACCCACAAACCAACATAAATTCCTGCCTTTAACAGCTGTCATCCCTTTAAATTAAAAAAAAATCTATTGTATACAGCTCATTTCTAAGAATCAAACGCATATGCTCAGACCATTTAGATTTTCTATACAACATTAATAACTTAACAAAACAATTCCTAAAAATGCAAATACCCAATAAAAATAATAAAAGAAGAACTAAATAAAACTATCCTGATAAATCGTAACACACTTCTCACATACAAGAAAATAAAAAAAAACAATCAGTTCCCATGGTTTTAACCACAATCAATATTCCACAAACTTATTCACAATTTAAAAATGATTACAAGAACCTCCAATAAGACAACAAGATCAAAGTCATTTTCGATAAACCACCCATAAATGCAATGTAACAATCACCTAACCTATCAGCTATCCTCACCTCTACCAAATATCTAAACAATAGAAACCAAACAGGAAATTACAAATGTAACAAACCTCGTTGCTTAGTTTGCAAACATTTCCGTACCCAACACCAATATCAGGATACAGCCACCTAACCTCACCTGCGATACCCATAACGTAATCTATTATTTATTCTGCAAATTATGTCCTAATAGTGGATATATTGGTGAGTCTGGAAACAATTTTAGATTTCGTTTTAATAACCATAAACAAACAATACGTCAAAACAACCCTTATTCCCCCATAGCTAAACACTACAATCAATCAGGACACACATTAGAAAACTGCAAATGTTTATTAATAGATTCCGATTTTACTTCCACATTCACACGCAGAAAAAAAGAAAGATATTGGATTTTAAAATTAAATACACATAAACTAGGGTTGAATAGGGACTTAGGTGTTTTAAATCTTTATAAATATTTTAATAGTTAAGCAATTTTTTTTAGATATAGTAAAAAAATTTTTTTTAAATATTTATGACAGTTAGATTTAAGTTAGGAATATCCGAACAGTGACGTTCCATATCACGTGACGTCCGCGTCTCGCGAAGAACGCTACTTGCTAACAAACAGTAATTTTAATTTATTTGTAACAAACAGTTATTTCTGATGAAAAATTGAGGACAATTTGAAATATCAAATATATATATAAAATAAATAAATACTTTCATAAAAATAAAACATTAAATTTTTAATTATAATTTTTTAATATTATATAATATATTTTTATATATATATATATATATATATATAAAATATTATTAATATATATTTTTAAAATATTTATATAGATTTAAGTTAGGAATATCTGAACACGTTCCATATCAGTGACGTCATTCAAATTTCAAACAGTAATTTTAATTTATTTGACAAATATTCAGGTGACATATATAAATAAATAAATACTTTGTAAAATAAAAACATTATAATTTTTTAATTTGAAATTTTCGCATATATATATATATATATATATATATATATATATATAACAAAGCTACAGCTAAACTTTCACATTGACGATATTCAGGTGACAAGAATTTATGTTGTTTCTAAACATTTGAAACTTTTAAACATTAATTTTAAGCCAAAAATCTTATAACCTCAAAATAGATAGAGAGAATGAAAGAGAGAATGAAAGAGAGAATGGAATACCTTTTCCCTGCTCATGTGTAAGTGAGGAAAGTGCCATCTGCGTTGTCTCACCAGTACAAATTGGAACGATGCAACGTAAAGAAAATTGGGAAATGGCTTTATCTTTTTCTTGGAAAATTAGAAAAACACATGACATTGGTGAAAAGAGAAACAGACTGTAATTATATTTTCATTAGCGAAAACGAATTGAGAAATGAAAACAGAGAATGAACCGACTGCCCAGGTTCGGATTATGAAAGTCGATTCATCATAACAGGCAAGTGATGTGGTTTATGTTTTCGCTGAGATAGTGACCGGCCCAACTATAGAAAACATCGTGTTTCTTTGTTGAGAATTTAGATAATTTAACCAGTTTTATATGTGGATGAGGCTTTTATATTGTTATTTTCTACGAGTATTTTGCGGATGGAGTTTGTTAGGTTTTCATGCGTTTTTAAGTGAGTGCTAATCGAACTATGGTCAGAGAGATGTAACGTGAGTTTTCTTGATAGACATGTAATTGTATGTCCAATATCATTGTTTATGAATTTAGTTTCATCAGGAACGTAGTTCCTTAAAGGACATGTGAATTCATAAATGTTATTGGTTCTCTTATCAGTCGTCTTTAATGAAACTTGTATTAAAAAAGGGTTACTATTATGAGAGGCATGATAGATTAATGGATTGCGACCCAGATTAAGGAATCGGAGAGCCGAGTTTGAATTCCAGTTGAGTTCTTGACATTTACATACGTTCTTACGTTCCTTGGTAAATATATGAATCCATCTCTTCCCCACCCAGCTATGGCTAAATAGCAGGAGAGACCTGGTTCTGTAACCTTGAGTCACAACCTGTCTAGGAGATGATGAAAACTCTGATGCATTATGTGTATTCTATTGCATTGTGGGTAGACTATTGTATTATTATATCTGTTTTTTGATGGGAGTGGTTTGTTTATTTATTATTTACTTTAGTTTATTTACTTATTTATTGGATTAATTTATTTTACTTCTTTTTGTTTATTTATTTTATATATTTTCATTTATTTTTGTTCGTTTACAATTTTCGATTTTTAAGTAACGTTGTAAAAATTTATTTTCGTGTCTGCATTTTGAGAGGATTTCTGATCGTTTAATTAGTAGTTTGTTTTGGTCTGGGAGGGTAATTATAGCTTCTTCTCCTCCAGGCAAATTTTACAGTTTTTGAATTGATCGTTTTAGGCTGATGTTCTTTTCTTTATTTTACATGATATTTTTGGTATGATTTGATTTTTGTTTTTATAACAAAGTCACTTAAGGGCGCCTAATTTTCGACTCCTTCGGAGTATCTGTCTACGGATGCGTTATATACCCTACGTATGAACACTTATAGGTATGTCTCTTAAATTCCTCATAAATACGTTGGACACTATTTAAAGTGGGGAAAATGCTAAGTAGTGGTCTCTTTTAAGTTGTTATTTGAGATAAGAGCTGGATAGATACATGCTGCTCTGAATTCTCTGGTCAGTTTGACAGTTTTATTGGACCTGGTGAGAGGATGTGTCTCTGTTTAGTGTTTGTGTGTGTGTTATTTGGTTCTTAGGGAGTGAGTGAGTATGATATGTGTAAGCGTGTGTATTGCTGTGGGTGTATGTTATCATTTGGCTCATTAGGGAGTGAGTGAGTATGATGTGTGTACTGTGTATATTCGTGTGGGTGTGTGTATAAGTGTATAAGTGTGAGGCCTCCATATATATATATATATATATATGATAAAATATAGTTTTAAAGTATGCTATATTAATGGGTAAAACTGTTCAATATTAGAGATAGAGCGTATGTAAATATATAAGTGGACACTGAGGTCAACATCGAGTGACGACTGTCTGTTTCATGCGTGAACGCAATATTTATGCCATGTATGCTGTATTTTGTCTCGACCATTTATATATGCTGGTGAATGGTACATTATTTGCAGCAATTCTATTATTATCCTAAAGGTAATTTGGTAGTGTTAGGATAATAGAATACATCGAGGCAGAACACAACGCACATGGCCTAAAATTTACCTTCAAGTTTGATACAGACTGCCGTCACTCGACGTTGACTTCACTGTCCACGTTAATATATACGAGGGTCATTCAACAAATAAGGTGAATTTTTCGGTGTAAGGACTTCTAATACAGATAGAAGCTTAATTTTTTTATTTTTTTGTTTAACTTCTTTTTCACGTGGATTTAATTTCTTTTGCAGATTAAAAAAAACAAACTTTGAGAGTTTTGGCGATTAACAAAGATGGCCGACCAAGAAGCATGTTCCAGGATTGAACAGCGGTCAGTTATCAAGTTTTGGTTGCTGAAGGGGCAAACCAGTTGAAATTCATAGGAGAATGTCAATCAGTATATAGTGCCACATGTTTCAGCCAAAAAATGTCTACAAGTGGGCTAAATTGTTTAAAGAAGAGCGGAGCAGTGTTGAGGATGAAGACAGGCCTGGGAGGCCTACGGAAGTGAGGTCTCCTGAGGTAATCGAATCAGTCACTGACCTCATTCAGTCTGACAGAAGAACTACTGTGAACTGCTGAGGCAGGTCAAGAAAGACATAAAGAACAAACTCAGGGGTCATCAGTCAGAAGGAGCCATCTTGCATCATGACAACGCAAGGCTTCACACGGCAGCCCAAACGGTGCAGACCATCAACAAGCTGGGCTGGGAACTGCTCCCCCATCCCCCTTACAGCCCAGACCTTGCCCTTCAGACTTTCACCTGTTTGGTCCCTTGAAAGCGTTCACGAGAGGCACGAAGTTTAAAAAGTGACGATGAAGTCAAAAGTGTTGTGAGCGACTGGCTGAGACATCAGTCCAAAGATTTTTACGTTGAGGGAATACGAAAGCCTGTGCACAGATGGGAAAAGTGTGTGACAGTGCTGGGAGACTACGTTGAAAAATAAAAGAAATGCTTCTATCTGTATTAGAAGTCCTTATACCGAAAAATTCACCTTATTTATTTAATGACCCTCGTATATATATATATATATATATATATATATATATATATATATATATATATATATATATTGTTTTTTTTGTCAAAAGAGAGATCACTCTTACAGTAAATTTATTTCAAGTTATTATTCCGTGAAAACATCCAACCACAGCATCTCCATTTTAATCCAGCAAAGAATATTCACAAAAATAGATTTTACGAGTTCCAAATATAACTGAGTCGTCCCTCCCTTTCTCGTAAATAATCTTTTTTGGCTCAAATTAATTCTAGTCTTTCTGTTCCCGATCTGAGCCTTCTTTCCATTCAACTAGATTTCGCTCTAATTAAATAACATTTCAAATCAGCCATTTAAAATCGGAGTCGAATTTACGAGATGACGTGAGTTATTTGTCATTTTCGAAAGACGAACTCTCTTTCCCACCTTAACATGACTCAGTAATCGGTCTTAGAGTCGATTTGATCGCTCCCTAGCTCAATCAAAAGGAAGAAGAGATAAGATGGAATTTAGTCTGAACGTTTTCTTTTTTTTTTTTTTTTTTACTCTTTCTGGTCTATAAATGATAGCGATGAAAAAGAACTTCGACAAGTGAATCTTGCACATATTGTGTAAATTATCTTTAGACAAGGGCTCGCTAACGCTTTACAAGGAAGCAATGATATTATTCCGAGAAAATATCATATTTTCGATTCTGTTTTCAATATATATCTTCAAAGGATTCATTCTCCAACACTCCTCAGGTGTATAAGATTTTATTTGAATTTTGAATAAGTTTTTACTATTTTTCTATAAGTTAGACGTAATAGTATATTCTCCAATACATCCTGTATGGTATTTATTATCTTCCGTAACTTTTTATTGGCATCTTGAAATGTAAGATGATAGCATGGCCAACATTCTTGTGTTTTTCTAGAGAATGATTAACATTGATCTCTTTTTGGACTCTACATTTTGTTGACCTATTTTACAGATTTTCTAATGTGTTTGCTTCATCCACTGAAAATTTTTAAAAAAGTGTTTAATAGATAAGTTACCTAACAATACGTTTAAAACAGTAAATTCACCAAAATTCTGGACTTTTCTGCATTCAGACGAAGCGATTCGCTTGTGTTAGCTGGTAATATCTATCTATCTGTCTATCGATCGATCGATCGATCGATTAATATATGTTCATATGTTCACAGTCTGTTCATATCACTCTTTCTTTCATTCTTTCTTTCTGTCTCTCTATATATCACAGACTGTTCATATTTATCTCTCTTTCTCTCTCTCTCTCTCTATCTATCTATCTATCTATCTATCTATCTATGTATATGTTGGTTTATTCATATCTAAGTCTGTTCATATCTACCTGTATTTTATAGTTTGTTCACCTTTATCTATCTATCTATCTATCTATCTATCTATCTATCTATCTATCTATCTCTCTCTCTCTCTCTCTCTCTATATATATATATATATATATATATATATATATATATATATATATATATATATATATATTCAGTCTGTTCATGTCTAAACTTGCTCATATTTAAGTCTGTACATATCTATCTATCTAACACAGGCCGATCATATCAATCTATCTTTCTTTCTCTCTGTCAATCTGTTCCTGTATATATCTCAGACTCTTCCAATCTATCTATCTATCTATCTATCTATCTATCTATCTATCTCTATTTCTTTTTCTATCTAATTCTGTTCGCATCTAACCGCAATTTGAACTCGGTTAGTCGATTCCATTCGCTACACACCCTCCCAAATTCTACCGTTGACCAATTCCACAGATTTTAAGGTCTGCATTTAGTCATGTGTATTATTTTGTTTCTAGAATTACGCACATTATTTCAAAGACTCTGAACTCCGTCCGTAATATTTTTTCGGTACAAAAATCCTTTCATTTTAGAAGAGGAAATAATGTCAATATTTCCTGCCAGTCCTTTGGCCAAAAATAGCATTCTCATCTTGGAAGCTGAAACGCCATAGTATTCACAATAAATAGAATGAAATAAATAAAAAATAGCAACTCAAAAAACGCTTCATTAAATTGAATGAATCTTGTTGAACATGCGTGAGTCATTCTTAATCAAGAATAAAGAAATTATCTGAATTACTAAAAAAACAAAACAAAAAAAAAACAAAAAAAAGAACTTCATATTTTGAATTCAATATGGTTAATTATACGAAACGAATTAATAAAAGAACTTATCTTTAATTCTAACTATAATCACTCAAATTTTAATTTACATAAAATATTTAAATCATTTGCTAAGTGTTTATTTAAGCCAAAAATATAGTTTGAAGATATATGCTAATTAACATCAAAATGAACGAATTTTCATTGATATGTATTTTTTTCTTTTTTACCGTAAGGTTCACTCTGTACAAGTTAGTTTATATAGGGGAAGTTAACGGTTGACTCTAGACTTGAACAGGTTAAGATTGTAATGATCGGAGAAACATCCTCTTTGGAGTCTGTTCCACAGGGCAGTGGTTCGCGGGAAGCTGTTTGAGTGGAACTTACTTCTTGCCGGTGGCATACGAAGGGAATAAGGGTGGTTTGCCAATATGTAAATGGCATAGCGGGTCCTCGCCGTGAAGGTTAGACCTACCGGAACCAAGGAATATAACTCGTCCAAGCACTTTCTGTTGTATAGCCCCCTCGTGCTGAGAAGTCTTGGGCGACAGCATCAGTTCGAGTTGCATTCTTCTCTTCTGGCCGGTGATAGCCAGTCGTTTT
Source organism: Acanthosepion pharaonis (assembly GCA_903632075.3). NCBI lineage: Eukaryota > Metazoa > Mollusca > Cephalopoda > Sepiida > Sepiidae > Acanthosepion > Acanthosepion pharaonis. The sequence goes on along the minus strand of CAHIKZ030003292.1, from coordinate 1,247,401 downwards.
GAGTCCAGAAATAAAATAACTTAAACAGGGAATTTTAACCAAACTGGTTTATATACGTTCATGTCGAAGAGTTCTGTCTATCTCTACTGACACGCCGTTTTAGACACTAAATAAAACACGTTTACGTTGTTTGACGGTTAAGACTCAATTGCCTGAAACCTTTTTCCTATCTAGCATTCCTACGCTGGCTCAGCCAATCAAAATCGTGTTCCTTATTTTGGCTTGCATCTGCCTTCGAAGGTCAACCTCCGGAAGTTGCAGCTGAGATAAATCCCCCCTCCCCCCAAAATAATAGTCTGCTAAACGATTATTTAATATTTTCATCGGAGTAGAGATGGAGCAGGGAGAGACTTGCAGGTGTCTTTGAAAATCTTTGTTCTTTCAAGCCACTGGTCTATGGATAGGTGTAAATATCAGTTCCCCAAAATGCATATTCTACTGGAGAATAATTGAAGGCGTTTACTTGAAACTAAGAACATCTTCATAGAAGTTTGGTGTCCATGGCAAACAGTGAAACAAGTAAACTCGAAGACAACAGCTGGAAAATATTAAAAAAATCACATGAACGGGTTTAATTTTTTTTATAGTAATCTATCTTTATCTGTGTTTTGTGAAATAAGAAAATCAAAAATTACTGTTCTGAAAAAGAGGTTTGGGTTATAAACCGGAATCTTAAAATCTAGAATGTTGAAATCCTGAAATTAAAAATCCCGTAAACTGAAATCCGGAAAGATCAAAATCCCTAAATATAGAATGATCAGAATCTTGAAAAATAATTTTTGGGAGAAATTAAAATAAATATTTTGGAAATATCTTTATTTCTAAATATTTATAAAATAGTGTTTAAATAGCGCTTATACATTTAAAACATTCAAAGTTCATAAAAAAATATAAAATCAAAATATATGAATAATTTATAATGAAAGATTAGGCGCAAGATCCCTAATATAGCCCATAAGTTTTGATCGATTTTCAGGTTTGTTAAATATATTTTAAGCCTTTGAACACACTTTTTTTTTTCTTTTTCGACAAGATTCTTCTCGGAGAATGCATTTACATTAGTTTCCTACGTGCTGTTGCTCTTTTTTGAAACTCTCCAATATTGAGATGAACACCGACATAAGAACTGCGTAGTAAATATTCCCGTCGTTTATGCCATATGCTGGACTTATAACACCGTAGTCCACGGACGGAAAGTCTGAAAGGAAAATGAATAACTAATATGATTTGTTCTTTGAGGGACTTTTATTCAAGGCATATACACACCTCTATATACCTATATACAAGAGTTTCATGCAGGGGATAATATATCTACACGGCAAAGCATGGTGTAAGGCGAAACAAAAAAAAAGGGGGCTTACATAAAATACGGAGATATCAAATGAGGATAAACGCCTTCTACCTTCCCCTACAATACCTTTCTGAAGGTTTTTTGCGCATAAGTGAATATAACGAACCCAACTGGGATATCGAACTCAGATCTCCGATTTCGAGACGCTATCCATTGCACCACTCACACATACTGTTTCATGAAATTAATATTTATTTTCAAAATAACTTCCTTTCTTATTAATTCACTTAATTCAGTAGAAAACGAATACAGAAAACAGTGACGTTTCAGTTGAAAATTATCTAGTATATATTTGAGGCTACTAAGTTATTGACCGAGCCAGTGATACAGTAAAAAGCGCTCCTGATGCGAATCTGTTCTGTTTCTATCAATTTGCGGACACGATTCCGTTCTGCCACAGATGCCAGACACATGACCGAAGAGAATCAGTTAAAAAAAAAAAAAAAAAAAAAACGTGACCAATTGCAGAAATTTTGGAATTTGCTTTCTGCTCGAACATTTCGTCTTATTACGAATTTCCGGCTGGCTGTCCCTTCCGCAGATAATGGATAGAATTTTAATCGCTGTCATTCCTCGCTTTCCATTACAAATGAGACGACTCAACAATCGAATTAAGAGCAAAGGAATTTCGTCCCATCACAAATAAGGGCTGATTTGGCTAAGGTCACTGCCAACGGCCAGAAGCCTGATAAAACTACCAGACGAGGTGAATGTTTTTCAATGGATATTAGGCTCGGAAGAATAAATGAAAATAAAGAGAAAGACAGAGCGAAAAAAAAATATTCACATCCTGAAAGAAGAAGGAGAAAAAGAGAAACAAGGCGAAAATATATTTGGAGGAAAAAAAAAAGGAAATTTAAAAAAAAATATGGTGAAAACTAATGGCAATAGTAATATTAGTTGTTTCACTATTTGAAAATATTCGGCATTCATTGACCAAGCAGCCAGTACTGATTTCGTTTGAAATTTATAAAATCTTGCTCTTAAATAAATTTTGTTAGGAAAACCGATTTCTCAAGTCTAGTAGTTGTTATTGATCTTGCCAGTAATGATCGGAGTATACCTTCCTAACATTTTATTTGAAGTAGTTTGTAATGTCATTGATTATATCATTATTTTCCCTTTGAATTGCATGCGCTATCTATTTCACTTGTTGGTGTTGGTAGTCCTAAAGTGGCGTGGTTTCTCTTATTTCATACAGTTCTTAGTAAATCTGTAGCGGCCGACCAGAATATTCTCAGAAGGATGATCTTTGCAAAGACACTCAGGTTTCGCTCACTCAAAGACTTTTTAACCAGTGATCTTAGAAAGTGGCTGCATACATCTGACAGTTTAGATGTTTCTGAATAGGTTGACATAACATCCATATATAATTTTCGATCTGACGAGGTCATTTACGAAAATGACTCTTGTTTTCACAAGGACATTACCCTCAAAGTAAATGCTTTTAGGGTAGTTTAAATCAATTTTTATGTCGACACTTGAAAATAATTCCATTTCTTTGGTTCAACAGTTGGCCTGCATTTTTACATTTAACTAGTATTTAGTATTTTTCTTGTAGTCAGAGATTGGATTTATTCTGGAAGTTCTTAGGAGTTTGTGATTGACAGATAATATCCCACTTAATCTGTGGGATGAAGACTCTATGTTTGAGCCCCCAGAAGTGTTTAGAGAGAGCGGTTTATTGCATTAAAAAAGCGTCAGAGAATGAATGCATGGGATTGTAGAACCTCTGTTTTCATTTCTCTACAGAGATACCGATGTATACCTTTTGTCATTAATATTTTCTTTTGGAAAGATGATAGCTTCGTATACAACATTTTCTGAAATACAAATGCCCCCAAATACAACTGCAAGAAGGCTTGTTATCAGATATGTTGCTGTCATAAAATGATTTTAATGTTTTATTATTGTGTAAGTCAATTATATTATATATGTTGTTTACGCAGGAATAACAAATTTTTAGAGTGTTCGTATTAAAATCTTTTCTTCATAATTTCAAAAAAATACTCTCTTCATAATGTAAGCCCCCAAAGAAAAATTTCCTAGGGCAATTTGTTTTATTTATTTGTGCTACTGTTTTATCTTGTATTTTTGTATTTTTATTTATTTATTTATTTGTTTTTCTTTAGTTTTTTTTTTTTTGTATATCTGTCTCTCTGGGATTTCTTGATTCCATTTCATAAAATGGTGTCGTTCTGATGAGATGAATATGCTTATATTCATCGAAATAAATTTATTACTGGCTATGGATTTTTTTACACACACACACACACACACACACACACACACACACACACACACACATATATATATATATATATATATATATATATATATATCTCTCTCTCTATATATATATATATATTTTTTATGTATCTCATATTTTTAAAAAAATCAAATTTAAATATAAAATTTCAGTGCCCTCTCTCCTTGGTGTGCAGTCGAAGTCGATACAACATTAAAATTACTTTAGTCCGATGAAGCCCTAAAAAAAACGCGTCAAAAGTACATATTTCTCTTTTTCAGAGATTTTCCTGTGCATATATATATATATATATATATATATATATATATATATATATATATATATATATGATGAAAATAAATAGTTTCATGGTATGCTATATTTTTTGTTAAAAGTGCTCAATATCCGCGGATATAAATATAACTGTGGATACTGAGGTCAATAAATCCCGGCTTCAACGTGATCGTCATGTTGCGTTGAAACCGCGACTTTTTTGGAGACAAATTGCCTGGATTTGGTATTGACCTAAGTGAGCATTTCTTTTTTTTAATTACGCCGGATAATCGCATTAAATAATCATTCTTCTTTTAAAAGCGCTTGATAATCGCTGATGGTGTCAAAAATTTGTCTTGTAGATGACGCCGGCTAATCGCCCCAACTAATTTTCTATGTAGATGACGCCAGCTAATCGCAACATAATTTTTCTTGTTGGTGACGCCGGCTTATCGCCCAAAATATTTTTTCTTGTTCATGAGGCCGGCTTCTCGCGTAAAATAATTTTTCTTGGAGATGACGCCAGCTAATCGCCTCACATAATTTTTCTTGTAGATGATGCCAGCTAATCGCCTCAAATATTTTTTTCTTGTTGATGGCGCTGGCTACTTGTGATGTTTGGATGTGGATGTAATGAATGATTGCAATTGGACTCGTCTCACAGACTATGACTTTCTTACCGCTAACCGTTTTGGATATCCATCATGCACTATTTGAACGCACACCCACGCAAGCGCAAAAAAACATAAATACATGCAAACGCGCGCATACACGCAAACACACGCACACACGCATATAAATGTTTTAGAAATTTCTTATTTACCACATCTCTCGATCTGCATCTACTCAGTGACTTTACTTAGTATCTATCTATCTATCTATCTATCTATGCCTACTCTATATCTCTATATACTATCTCTTCGGTTATCTATGTGCTTATCTATGTGTCTATCTATCTATATGAGTATACTGAATACCTCTGTATACTATGTTTTCGTTTAATTATCTCAAATATTTTCACTATGTATGTATGTATCTATCTATCTAACTATATATATATATATATATATATATATATATGAAGAAAAATTTTGAAAAAACAAACAAAAATCCTTAAATGTTGTTTAAAATGAATGAAATGTCGACGTCTGACGTTTCGGTTTAATAAACCTTTTTCAAGACAATATTCATTAAATACAATTCAGTTCAATATGACAAATACGTATTGTATTTTAATGAATATTGTCTTGAAAAGGTTTATTAAACTGAAACGTCAGACGTCGACATTTCATTCATTTTAAACAACATTTAAGGATTTTTGTTTGTTTTTTCAAAATTTTTCCTCATTCTCATTTCCTCATTATATCCATTTACATATTATATATATATATATATATATATATATATATATATATATATATATATATATATATATATATATCAGTTTGTATCTATATTTCTTTCTATATAGCTCTTATTTTCTTTTTGTTACTCTGTGTTTGTACCTATCTGTTTCTTTTTGTGTTCATACGTTTCTATGTATGTGTCATGTGTGGTTGAATATTTCATCTTTTGATCTGAGTAATTTATGGCATTAGATTGATCCGCTTCTATTTTGGCCATCTTGTCATGAAGTCGCGATAAATTAATGGACGTTCATTTTCCAAAGTGGGCTTCGCGCCATACAGAAGCTAAGGTTTTCGCCGTCCAATTGCTTTGCGCCACTGAGAAGATGCAACATCGACGTGACGCGAATAACTACACGGCGTTGGCAGCTGACGTGTTTGTTTCTTACATAGCGGTTGTTAAATCAGAAAAAAATAGTAAATTCCTTAACTCTTTAAGATGGTGGGGATGATGGTGGGGACGAAATCAAGGAAAGAATTTTTAAAACGTCCTATATTCCCCATTTGATGAACAAAAACACTTTGAAACACACAGACGCACAATCATATCAAGGATCGCCGCTTACATATCAGATTGTTTACAAAAGAGTAAATATATATATATATATATATATATATATATATATATATATATATGACAGAATAAATAACAAATGGGGAAACATTTATAAATCTAACGTGTTTCGCATTAATTAAAGATTCATCAGTGAATGCGATATGGAAAATATTTCTGGCATATTTATTTTTGTCTTGTTTGAGTTTCATGGGTTAAGCAGACTTCACGTTCATTTGATGTGCCAAGCAACGTCGGTGTCGATAAATTATCTGTGTAAGTGTATCATATTTCTGGTTTATCTCTGATGGATTCGGATGATAATGTATATATATTTATTTGTGTGTGCCTATTAGGAATTATTTATATTTCGAGATTGTCCACATGTTTTATATATATATATATATATATATATATATATATATATATATATATATATATATATGGGTGTTTTCATTAAGACGGATTAGGGTGTTTCATTAAGACGGATCAAAGTCAGCAGCAAATAAATCAGTGTTATTGGTAAAAATTTATTTATTTCTCTATTGTATAATGTTATTTACGTCATGGGAATTATGTGTGAAAAATAATATTGCCCAAATGTCCGCCAAATCTAAAAGAAAAAGAAAAGTCATTACACGCTTAAACTTAATTCATATTAAAATCGAACCAAGTTATTGGAACACATACACACTTGCGCGCGCACACACACACACACACACACATATATATATATATATATATATATATATATGTGTGTGTGTGTGTGTGTGTGTGTGTGTGTGTGTGTGTGTGTGATTGTGCGTGTGTGTGTATGTGAACATGCTTGTTTAAGGAGAATCGACAATGTTGGTCTGTTTAATATTTTGTTATTTTTACAGTTTTCGAATGAGTTTTTTGTATATCATAAACAAAATGATGGATAAACTGTCCGAAGTTAATTTCGTGTTGTACTTAGAACCAGTGTCGATTTTGGTCAATATACTGCAGGATGCCACTTGGGAATACCTGATACTGTAAGCAATTGTAAAAGTCTAATAATTAAGGATCCCGATTGTCACTTTTCATCTGACTAAGCCATGTGACACCTGCATTCTCCAATTACCTTGACTAGTTCTTGTCATTGGACCAACGCTGTCTGATGCTAAGAGTCCACATTGTTATGCACAAAATATGGATGCCTATACATAATCGTGCGGGTAAGGCCGTGTCTTCGGAATTTGAAGGGAGAACTACGTCATCATCCGTGGCATGTGGTGGCCATGTTCGTCCAGTGAGTGGTCAGCCGCCATATATATTTAGAATAACATTAACTCAGTTTCGTTTATGAGGCAATACATGATATCACTTAGCATTCGTCATAGCTTACAATTGTTTACACAGATTTAAAAATATTATAGAACATTCTGAATGTTTAAATTTAAAATCGTTCATTTTACTTCTGTGTATAAATTCATTTTCTCCTTCGTGCATGTCCCTTCATGATGGTGGCGACTATAGTTCGTCAGAATTTTTCTCTCCTTTTTAAGCTCTTTAAATTTTCCTTTTTTTCCTATATTCTGCTATTCCTGCAGTCCTATATTCTGCTATTCCTGTAGTCCTATATTTTGCTATTCCTAGTCCTATATTCTGCTATTCCTATAGTCCTATATATCAGCTATTCCTATAGCCCTCTATTCTGCTATTCCTGTAGCCCTACATTCTGCTATTCCTGTAGTCCCATATTCTATTCCTGTAGTCCCATGTTTCCTAGTCCTATATTCTTCATTCCCTATAGTCCCATATTCTGCTATTCCTGTCCCAGCTATTCCTAGTCCTATATTCTGCTATTCCTATAGTTCTATATTCTGCTATTCCTGTAGTCCTATATTCTGCTATTCCTGTAGTCCTATATTTTGCTATTCCTAGTCCTATATTCTGCTATTCCTATAGTCCTATATATCCGCTATTCCTGTAGTCCTGTATTCTTCTGTTCCTGTAGTCCTATATTCTGCTATTCCTGTAGTCCTATATTTTGCTATTCCCAGTCCTATATTCTGCTATTCCTGTAGCCCTATATTCTGCTATTCCTGTAGCCCTATATTCTGCTATTCCTGTAGTCCTATATTTTGCTATTCCTAGTCCTATATTCTTCTATTCCTATAGTCCTATATTCTGCTATTCCTGTAGTCCTATATTCTGCTATTCCTAGTCCTATATTCTGCTATTCCTATAGTCCTATATTCTGCTATTCCTGTAGTCCTATATTCTGCTATTCCTGTAGTCCCATTTTTGCCCTAGTCCCATATTCTGCTATTCCTATAGTCCTATATATCTGCTATTCCTGTAGTCCTGTATTCTTCTGTTCCTGTAGTCCTATATTCTGCTATTCCTGTAGTCCTATATTTTGCTATTCCCAGTCCTATATTCTGCTATTCCTATAGCCCTATTCTGCTATTTCTGCCCTATTCCTGTAGTCCCATATTCTGCTATTCCTGTAGTCCTATTTTGCTATTCTGTCCTATATTCCATTCCTATAGTCCTATATTCTGCTATTCCTGTAGTCCTATATTCTGCTATTCCTAGTCCTATATTCTGCTATTCCATAGTCCTATATTCTGCTATTCACTGACAACCAATCATTAGATAGGTTAAACGCTGTTTTCCTCTCTCCCTTCTGCCTTCAATATGTCTTGTGCGTTTCAAATTTTCCAAGCAAATCTACCTGAGATATTTCAACTATCTCTTTATTATATTATGTATTTTCTTTCTTTCTATGTGCCGTGTCCTTTCAGAGCGTAGGTGATCATGGCTCTCCACGTCTCCCTCTATCCCTTGCAGTTCTCAACAAGTTCCTTCCCTCTGCCTCCACCCCCAGATCACGTTCTGTCATCCACTTGCTAGGTATGCCATGCGTTGTTTTCCCTTGTCTCTCTTTCCCTCTATTCGACCCGTGAGTATCAGATTTTCCAGGCCCTCTTCCCTCAATATTTTTCGCAGGAACTTCGGCTGCCTCTTCCTGATGTTAAGTATAAGCCTCCTCCTTGTTTTCATCCTCTCTACGAACTCATCGTTGCTTACAGGCTCGATCCATGATATCCTTAGAATCCTTCTGTAGAACAACATCTCCGTTGCCTCGATTCTCTTCTTCATTTTTGAGGAAATAGTCCAACATTCGCTGCCGTAAAAAGGACAGATGTCACATAACAGTTCAGTATTTTTTACTTTGTTACCAAAGAAATCCTCCTGTCTTGCAATACTCTTGACCAGCTTTTGGAATGTGTTCTTGGCCATCCCAATACGTCTACGGATCTCAGTGTAGCATTTACCAGCCTCTGTCCGAACAAAACTTCGAATACAGTTTTTGTGTTACTTTGAATTCAATATAAATAAAAATCTTTTAAATTCACCAATTTTTTCAGCTACTTTAAAGTTTGAATTATTAACTGTTCTCTCTTCTTCCGGGCACAAATCTCAATACTGGATGTTCAAGCGCTAGATGACAGGCAGATTTTCAATCCCGGGAACATCCCGATTCCTAAAACATAATAGTCCTATGTATACTGGAAACGGCATGCTGTACTAAATTACGGAGAGTAAGTTTAAAATAAGGGAACACATGGATCATGGGATTCGAACAGGAAGAGGGATCATCATTTCAACTTGGATCTAAAGAGATCAATTAGAAAAGATCCAACTCAATGATGTTTGCCATGTGAGAGAAGAGTTTCAGTTATGACAGTCCAAAGAACAGTGAATAAAGACTTGACAATTAAATCGTATGTAAAACCTGTAAAGTACATTGTTACTCCAGAAAGATAGAAGGTTACAAACGGCGAAGATGATCTTGAATAAGTTTTAAAATGATCCTAATATATATATATATATATATATATATATATATATATATATATATATATATATATATATATATCCTTCATGAGGTTCCGAAGACGATGGGGCTTGAAGAACGAATAATGTGATTTTACAGAAAGATTCTAAGTATTCCATGGATTGACCACGTGAGCAACGTCGATGTTTTAGCAAAAAGGTAAAACAAAAAGGAGACTTATATATAGAATCCGAACAAGACAGTATAATTTTCTATGTTTCATAAGGTGGAAAGGGGGTTTGGAAAATTTGACACCCACAAGACATATTGAAGGAAAGAGGTATATATGAAAGTAGCGAATAGCGTACCTAAGGAGTGTTTTTAATGAGGATTAGAAGAGATCGTAAAAACAGGAACATATCGTTAGAAACAATGAAAAGTGTATTTAACAGTTACGCAATATCGTAGATATATGGACGTGAATGCTGATCCACAAGATATATTGAAGGAAAGAGGTATATATCAAAGTAGCGAATAACGTAACGTACCTAACAATTTTTTTTTTATTTTTTATTTTTTTTTAAGACTAGCTGAATGAGGATTAGGAGAGATCGTAGAAAGACAACACTTTACTAAAAGCTATCAAGGACAGGAATTTCTGGAGAGCCATTATCAGGTATACAGCACACAGCAGAAGAATATAATTTGAGTTTATTGAAATATTTATTTGTTTTCTAGTTTTTTTTTTAATTTCCATCAAAACAATTCCAATGAACATTTGCCCAGAGCTAATCATGTGAAGCCAAGGTCGCCCCCACCACCACCAAAGGATAAAACGAAAATAAGCTGAAAAAAAAAAAGAAGTTCGCTGAGTTCTCGAACTTTGCAAGGTCAGAGAATAGCCAGTAGATTCCAGTTCTTGAAAACATGGTTCATTATACAGAAAAGGGGCGGGAAGCAAAAAAAAAAAAAAAAAACTTGATCATTTGGGGACCATCAGCCTGTTGCATTTGCACTTATGTTCACTCTACCCCAAACCCATTTAAGACATTTCCCGAGAGACTGTTCAGCTGAACCTTGAATTGGCGCACCTGTTCACCTCTTCTATGCATAGACGCTACAAAAGAAGAGATCTCGCTTTAACTTTCGACCAAAAAAAAAAAAAAAAGATACGAATAAAAGTTAATTATATAAAAGAAATAAATGAAAAATAAGATGAAATACGAACAAATAAAAATAGAAAGCTACTGTTGCAGCTGGACTTATAAAACCCACTGAGACATTGCCAAAAACAGAAAGAAATAAGACTTCGTTCATTAATAGATAAGGCGAAACACAAGAGTCTAATTAACGTGTATTACTCTTTTTTTACATGAAAGGACATATGTTTCTCTTTACGTTTATTTTGCTGGCCCGAGGCAATTCTACGGTGCATCATAGGAAGTAAGCAAGGGAACAAAAACATTTCTGATGTTTTATTAATACAAATACATGTAATATTAAGCATGCTTTCAAGAACTAGTGAGCAAGAACAAAAATATCGTATGGTCTCCTATATGGGATAGTGATAGATGCCTTCCAAAAGCTAGGCAAGGTATGAAGAAACAGGAAAATATCGTTAGAAACATAGAAAATAGTATTAAACAATTATGTAATATCAGTAAACACATATGGGCGTGAATGCTGGTCAGTTTTCTCACAAATGAAGAAGATACTAGAGGCAAAAGAAAGTTGGTTCTGCAGAAGGATGGTAAGAATGCAATGAACTGAATGTTTGAACAGCGGCAAAGTTTTAGGAAAAGTAGAAAGGCTTTTAATTACCAGACAACGGATTAAGTTTAAACACTTTCACCAGACACAGAAGAAAAATATTGAAATTCTGTTATTTGAATTCTCCTATGTGGCAGTGAATGCAGGTAAATTTTCTCAGATATATGCAATTCTAAGAGAATTAGAAGTCCTATCAGGATTCATTATCGACAACAACAGTCTTAACAACTTAAGATATACAGTTGCCATAGTGTTGATAGCTGGCACATTACAAGAACTCCTACAGAAAATAAGGAACGACATAGGGAAAAACGAGTAAACATCTATTGTGGCCTTGTTAGGGTCAGAAATAAAGTCACAAGAGAGGAATTGAGTTAAACAAATATATTAACAGAAACAGTAATACAAACATATACAAACGAGTGTACAGTAAGAATGTTCGGTCTGGTTCTCAGAGCTGACTGCTGGAAACTTGAACCTCCAAAAGACAGTACCTGCTCCTATTTATAGTTGGGAGAGTCAATGGGTGCATGTGGCAAATTACCATAACAAAATCAAATGCAAGAAGACGGAAGATATTTGTGTCAACAAATGGAATAGCCCAACATGCAAATTACAGATTGGAGATACAAAAAGTATAGCAATATAAATATTTATGAACTGTTTAAATAGATGATGCTTCCCAAGGGTGTTAACGCTTATATGCTACTACCCTTGGGAAATGCATGAATCCTCTTCTTCTCCCACCACCCCCAGCTATGGATAAATATCAGGACATACCGGGTTCTATAGCTTTAAATGACAACTGGTCGACCGCAGAAAGAAATGGCAACCTACTGCGAGAAAAATCTCCTTCGTCCGTCATGTATCGAAAGATATATGATCGCCTAAGTGTGTATGACGCATGGCACATAACTGAGTGAAATTCACTTATGTACTAATATCCTTGGGAAAGTTATGAATCCTCTTCTTCTCCCCCCAGCTATGGGTAAATAGCTGGACAGACCGGGTTCTGTAGCCTTGGATGGCAACTGGTCTACCACAGAAAGAAATGCCAACCCAGTGCGGAAAAAATCTGCCTCATCAGTCATGTATCGAAAGATATATGATCGCCTAAGTGTGTGCCACGCATGGCAACATAACTGTCTTAAAGTATAACATCGAAAGTCGAACTGGAATAAATATGATTAGGATATAAATAATAATCTTGGAAATTCACTTAATATATGCTCTGAGTATTACGTTTTTCAAGACGTTCATTTGCAATAATGTGTCCTAGATCCTTCAACTGTCTATTTCTGATTGTAATTATAAGTGTCATTTTAATTCTTGAAATTTATTTAAAAACAATTTCTTTGCATACATGATCTGCTCATGGTACTTTCATTATTCATCTGTAAATCAAAATCTCGTTCTCTTCAGTTGTCTTTTTAAATAAACTAAATAATGTAAATGAAATATCCAGAATTCGCTATTATGAATGAACTTAGATATGAAACAACAAACTAGTGTTCTCTTCGATTCTATTGCTCCCATATATGGTCCATTGCTCCTGCTATTTACCTGGAGCTACTTGATAAGATCCAAAGAATAATCAGCAAGACTAGTGGTCCTGATCTGGCAACACGGCTTCAGTCACTTGTCCACTACAGTAAGGTTGTCTCTCTATGCCTTTTTTTTAAATAAATACTTCCATAGTAATTGTTCTTGATGTGCTCTTCGCTATCATACCTAGACAATATGAATTTATGCGCAATAATAGATTGACGCCGGGATCTCATCAATTTAAGAAAATGACCAAATGTTTAATAATTTCTAAATGGAGAGCCGAGTTCCAGTTCCCGTAGGGTTTTTCAAGTTTACTTACACGAAAATAGTTATGGAAAAGGTAAAGATTAGTTAATAAGACTTGTAAGACTAAACCACAGAAGCATCTAACGGATCTTCAGGGTACTACAATAGTACTCTGACGATCCGTTAGGTGAAACCTTGATATGTAGGTTCTGGCTCACTAGGTTATATATATATATATATATATATATATATATATATATATATATATATATTTATTTTTAAAAATTATAACATAAATATGTTATAAAAAACACTACAAAAATAGCCATTCTGTTTCAACACCTCCGGTGTCTTATCAAGTGATGATGTTGAATGTAAAATAAATAGTTTAAATATCCGCTCTACTCTGTATTGAGCACTCTTTTAAGAATAGTAATTGTGGGTTATTGAATTTATTCTGTATACACCAATCATATACTTGTATATATATATATATATATATATATATATATATATATATATATATATATATATTTAATTGATTTAAAATATGTTTTTTCGCTACACAGTTTTAAACATGTTTCAAAAATGGAAGCTAAAAGCCCTGAATTTAATTTTGTGATTAAATTAAAGACATTAGTTCCATTTCATCCTCAAGCAATAATAATATTAATGCTCTGTAAATTTACACTGAGCACTATTTTGTAAAAATAAAATATCTATAAGAACACCGGATTATATATCTTGCTGTTCTTTCTTTTTATATAATCAATATATTATATATATATATATATATATATATATATATATATATATATATATATATATATATATATAGGCAGCATATCTTCATTCAATGTATCATCGCATAATTTAGGCATATTGTGTATACTTATTTCCCTACTGATATTTTCCAGTTGTCTAATCAGTTTCTTGATGTTAAGATTAAATTCATCAAGGAAGGCCACGTAGTTATTTTCTAAGCCATGCACTTTCGATCTTTTCCAAGATCATCTTCACGAGCCAACTACAATGACAAATCTATTGTAACTGCGACAAAATCTGCATTCAGTTGTGATGGTGGTTTTTATAAAGATACAATGTTTACAATGTTCGGTGTAAAATAAAAGAGTTAAAATTGATATTAAGATTGAATATACATTTGGTCCCTCATTTTTGGCTACCGGGAGAACACAGTATAGAATACACACACTCTCCCTCCCTCATTCACTCTCTCTCTCTCTCGTTATATATATATATATATATATATATATATATATATATATATATATATATATAATATTAGTGGTAAATATACATACATATGCAAAATATATAAATACCCATACATGTATATTTTTTGAATAAAAATTCCAAGAGGATAGAATCCAGGTAGAACGCAATGTCCATGACAGAGTAAGGATATATATATATATATATATATATATGTGCATATATATATATATATATATATATATATATGTGTATGTGTGTGTGTGCATGTGTATGTATGTATATGTATGTGAAAGTGTGTGTATATGGATATAGATGGATATGTGTATGTGTGGATATGTGGATATATTTATATATATGTGTACATGGGTATATGTATGTGTGCATGTGGGTACACGCCTATGTGTATGTATATACGTGTATATGTTATTGTGTATGTGTGTATTCGCATGTGTGTTTGAA
>CAHIKZ030003292.1:1165000-1230000 GCA_903632075.3 Acanthosepion pharaonis | reverse complement strand
CACCTGACCAGGTCCCTCCATATGTCTCTGTTGCGTGACAATATCTGTGAATGATCTTCTTGACCATTCAATGACTTTATCAGACCATTTTTCTTTTTACTTCGGCCTTCCTCTTCTTCTTTTGCCCGAGTTGGTGCCTTTTAAGATGATGGCGGGAAGATTGTTGCCTTTTTTATGACTTGGCCATACTCTTTCAACTTTCTCTTTTGAATTATTATTATGAAGACTTCCATTGGGTAAGTTTCTTTTCTGATAGGGTCTCGCACACAGTCCATTATGACGTGACTTATGTAGGAGACGCGTCGGAAGCACCTGCAGCGTAATATCAATGATGCTTGCAGTCTTCGCTGGGATTCTGCATTTGATGTTCAAGTTTCGCAGGCACACAAAAAGATTGAGATTGTCAATACACAAAAATGTCTGATATCTGATGTCAGGCGGTTGTTTTTTTTTCTTTAAATCCATTCATCCCAAGCAAGGTAATAACACCACCAGGACGTAGAAGGAACCAGAAACCCAAACATAAACAAGGGATGAATCTCTACTCCTATTAAAAAAAAACATGGAGGAGCGTGAAGTAAATGAAAATCTAACTTAACTAGTCCGATTGCAAAAAAAATAAATTTCAGAGTTTAGATGGAAACTTTAGAAGTATAATGTTGAAAAAGACTTTAGAAATGACCAGAAACAAAATCATAAACATGGAGTGAACTCCTACTCCTGTTCAAAAACCAGGGAAATGTTTGAACCGGGCAAAAGGCAATTCTATTTACTCTTATTGAGAAGAAATATTAAATAAAGTTTCAGGGTTTAGGCGGAAACGTTAGAAGCATAGAATTGAAGAAGACCTTAGAAGGGATCAGAAACACAATACTAAGCAGGAAATAAGAGATAAACCTTTACTTTATTTCAAAAGACAGGGAAGTAATGGGAACCAAACGATAGGCAAAACTATCATTTTTCAGATGGATCTTAGTTCAAAGCGGAAATTTCTCCAAAACCAAATATATTATATCTGGTGGATTATTTCTCAATCAAAACAGTATATTATCAGATATTATTTTGGGCACAAATCTACAGCATTGGAAAACTGATGTCTAAAAATACGAATATGTTGCCGACCAGAAATTATTACACGCCAATGAAATAAGTTTACTTTAAAACAATAGATGATTTTTTTTCTATTATTATTTGCCGTTCTGAAACGTAAGTATCAGTATATTTTCCCAAACAGTCACTGCAGTGTGTGTTTGCTTTCATATTGGGGGATCTGTCTCATCAATCACATTAGATAGACATAAGGGCTTATTGATTTCGTTTTTATACATTCCGTAAGTGGTCAAGTGGATTTAAATTTTAAGATTTTAAGAAAAAACCTTGGAAAACCATGTTCGAAACATGTTAGCGACCAGAAAGTTTTAAGGAAAATTAGGCACTTTTGGTTTCTATATAAAAGGTATATATGAAACCTTTGGAGCACATAATATGAAAAGCGAGCTTGAAGAATTTGATATTCATAGAACATATGGAAGGAAAGAAGGAAACAGCAAGCAACGCGTTTTTCTGAGAAGATGTCAGGACCGAGGAATTAATAATGGAATAAATGAAACTTCTCATAACTACAAAGTATACTAAGCTGTGGAGGTCCATGACACGAAGATAAATTGAACAGAAAGTGTTGTGCCCGAATTCAAAAGCCTTGAAATCTGCTGCCAAAAATATGAATATACTGATATAAAAAAAAAATGAAAAAAATATCTTTGATAAATCAATATTTGCTATGGCTGGTTTTAGATTTTATATTCCCAGTCAATGGAATGTTTGATTTCTCTTGGAATCTGCAGATTTATTTAAATTTCTGCAGTTGGTTCGTCATAGATCATGTATTTTCGTTTCAGTACATACCATAATTCATTATGTTAATCTCTTTTTAAATATTCGGCTTCTCCAAGGCCCGAGAGCCATTCGAGTCAAAGTGTTACAGTAAGAAGCTGTTCGTGCGGATAGGAGAGGAAAATAACGGTTAATAGACTTGAGCAGATTAAGATTGTAGTAATCGGGGAAATATCATCTTGGGAGTCGGTTCCATAGGACAGGCGTTTGCAAGAAGCTATTCGGGTGGAATTAATTATTTTAGATATGTATACAGATGTGTTTTCTCACTGGATTTACCCTTGGGGCAATCCTCAGTGAAATGAAAGTCCCAATACGATTTATTATTGGTGGTTACGTTCTTAAAAACTTAAAATATGCAGGTAATAACTTTGTTGATGTAAGAATAAAAAAAGACACCCACAGGACCTCCTAAACTATGTAGGGAAGGAAAACTGGAAGAAAGGACTTATTATTAAAGAAGGTAGAATATATGGTCTCCAGGAAGAGGAACAACCGAAAAAGGTATATAAATTGTTTAGCCATAGACTGAAGGAGAAATGTTTCCCAAATCTATGGAATGTGTCAGTTGTATGCCTTTTGCTAAGCCTCCTTATTATTATCAGCAAACTCTTTAATGCTAGCATCAACAAGGTTTCTGATCATCTCATCCGAACATCGTCCCCAGCGACAAACAGTATGACTTTCGCTCTGCTAGTACAACTGCTTATATCCTAAGTTTTACGCACAATTGTTGAAGTACTAGACCAAGGATGGCCAACCTGTGGCGCATGTGCCATAAGTGGCGCATTGGATGCTTACAAGTGGCGCATTGCATCCTTTTGATGAAAAGAAATTAAGCCACTTCTACTCCTTCATTTCAGTGATTTTATATTTATTGCACGTCCTTTGTGAAAGTGCTAAAAGGATATGCCCCCTGGTCATAAGCATATATTTTTTCAAATAAATAGATTTTATTATAACTTTAAAATATGTCCATATTACAACACGTACTGAAAGGAAGTGAATGTTTGTGTGGCGCATTTAAATTAATCGTACAAAATATTGGCGCATGGAATCAAAAAGGTTGGCCACCCATGTACTAGATAATACATACCTCACGGGAATGATCATCTTAGGTATCGCTAACGCTTTTGGCTACGTGTGGCATAGGGAGTTGCTTCAGAAACTTTCTAGCCATGGGATCTCTGTAAGAGTTTTCTCAATTATCAAGTTCATTCTATCATGTAGGTCCATGAATGACCAGTCTTATGAAGACCAAAGTGCCCACAAGTCTCGATTCTCTATCTTACCCTCTTTCTGCTTTATATTAATGATCTGACTATGGACAATCTATGCATATAATAAAACTGTATAACGGGATATCTCAAAACCAATTATGTCTGGCAGCTGATCTCTCCTCTGACTGAGCTCTAACAACTCAGTCTGGTAATAACTATCTTGGAAACCTCAGAAACCTTAACTAATAACGTTCCATCATCATCAAACTGGTCACGAATTGTCTTCTATTGCGATGAACTCAGACTCACCCAGGGGCTTATATATACGATCCATCGCTAAATATGCCGGGAAAATGAGCGGTGATTTACTGCTCCAGTAAGTATCTGACTCTTCCTGCTTATCCTGTAACCTTCAAACATTCAAGTGTCGACATCTGACATCATGAGCTTTTTTTCTCATCATTCTCTGTATTCTTTCCTCAAACATACCTCTTTACTCTTATTCTCAATTCTCTGTAAGCCCTTGCGTGCTAGTGACACTCCCGCCTTGGCTTGGGTAAATTGCATTAAAAAAAAAGCTTTACAAAAAGCAGATCAAACCAAAAATGTTTTTTTGATGCCTTATCTCTGACAGAGCTGGAAGTGCCCAGTATTCGTTTCCTAGTCTTGATAGAGTTCAAATCCATGCTATCACTTTCGCACAGATGAAACGCCACAAGCCTCTCGCTACGTTATCGCTATTTCTATGGAAAACGTCCTGACCAGCTGCATTCGTTATATCCATTAATTCTAAGATTCGCATCAAAGATCTGCAATACGACATAGATTGGAATTAACAATCTATATCCTCTTTCCTCTTTGATTAGCAAAGAAGAAGTTCCATTCTGGCAGCTTCTACCCAAGTACCGTTTTGTGGAACTCTCTACCTTTACATTGCTTTCCCATCACTAGAATTTAAACTTCTAAATTTAACCGTTAACTTTCCCGCATACCCTCATAAACTGTACTTCCTACCCCCTACACTTACCACTCATGCAACCATGTAATTCATTCACGATCTACCTTAAGTGCCTCTTGGGCCTTTACTGATTGTTTATTTAATTTATTAATGTCCACCCAATACAAGGCCCAAGGTAATATCTACAGTAAATCGACTCTTGTATATATTTTTGGCTTAGTCGTTAGTCGGGGTAGAATTGGATCGGCAAACAACATTTTCATATAAGCTCCTAAAACGAGGGGTTTACGACTGCGTCATATTGAAACACCGGTTCCCATACGATCACCGAAGTTAAGCAACGTCGATCCTGGTCAGTAAATATATGGGTGACAGCTTGGAAATGCCAGGTGCTGTAAGCTTGGATGTGCGTGTTGTGTAATGGATAGTGGCCCGGAATTGTTAAACGGAGACCCGAATTACAGTTCTCGTTTGGGTCGTTATATTCACTTACGCGCAAATAACTTTGGGAAAAATACCAATCTGCCTTTTTCCCCTAGATATGGTTTAATTAGTAAGTATTCTTTGTATATATCGATCTGGGTATCGTACAGGGAAATCTGAACTGAAAAGTTTATTTAATCTACGGTGGTAGACTGTCTCCGTTCCGCTGCTCATGTCTAGGGATATCCTTGGATCGCGCACTCAACGGAAAAAGGGGTAGCAATAACTAAACAATTATAAAAAGAAAAAAAAAAGAACTAGACGTTATCCTAAGATATGGGAAGTGGAACTAGAATAGTCTATCTCCATAGATTAAATAAAGTGTTCAGTTCAGAATTCCCCGTAGATTAACCAGATCGATGTAAACCTGATGAAGGCCGGACGGCACAACGGCTGAAACGTTGTGATAGCGATAAAAAAGATGGGGCAATAGTCTGAATATAAATTGTATATTTATATCGATTATTTGCTTTCCAAATGGATTATGTCAATTGATAATTTTTTCACCCGTTTTCTCAACCTACTCTCACGAATTGTCGCTTCACCAGGCACATTTCTGGGGTTAAAATCGATGTCGATAAAAGTAAATCTTTATTTGGCTAAGGAATCGATGACAGTCTTTTTGTTTTGTTTCAGCTTAATATCCACTGTTATTCTCATGAGTTATTTGCCTTTCCACACGAAGGAGTAGAATAAATACATCGAAATAGCGCTAAATGTTTACTGAATAAATCATATTAAGAAATATTTTGATAATTGTAGTCTTAAATCATGAGGCGTTATTAACAACATGGGCTATATGCATGTACATAATGTATAGAGTAACTCTTTTTCTGATCAAAATCGTCCCCACCAGTCAAAAGGGATTTGACAGATGTTTATAAAGATTCAGCAAATACTTCATTTGCTGAATCTTTATAAATATCTGTCAAATCCCTTTTGGAAAATCATTTCAGATATTCACGATCTTCCGTTTCATTAAAGATATACACAGATTTCACGTTGTTTAAATATTCCACGGGATCCTAAACTCGTGTTCTACCATTATTCCCCGATGAGCCAGATACCTAAGTGTGAACCTGTATTTCCTAAGCTTAGGCTAGTGTAGCATAAAGATAATACTGGGAGAACAGAATTAAGTTAGAAAGCCCTACTGCTAGATGAAGGTGTTAACAATTGTTATGTCATGTGTTACTCACCAGATACGTAACTGGTGTTTAGACAAAGGATTTGCCCAAAGCTATATTATGTGTCATATGGAGAACACCAAACATGTTCCTTTTTAGTAACAGACTGCTAGATTGGGTCACCACTTATTGCTCTTACATGGAATGTTAAACAATGTATGATATCCTACTGGAGCTGGTTTTTAGATCAATAATTGAAAATGGCTTAAAACGAATGAATCCTTTAGTCTTTGACAAAGACAATACCCTATCAGATGCAATAGGCTGGGGTTACAAAATCACAAAAGACCTTAAGAAAAACCACATCAGTTGAACATTTCCAGCAACGACTAAAATAGGTCGTACATGTAACTTGAAGAGAAAATACTTATATAACCAAGCTGTTAACTTTCCACACAATCTTAAACAAAAGGCTTGAAAGGAAATTCCAATCAGTACTAGAAAGAACAACAGTTAGTTAATCCCCGGGAACCTATTAACCGATCAAGGAATGTTGATAGTTTCCTGGATGGAAATGAGTAACCTCACCATTAAGTTACACATACTATTAGATTAACGATACGCATGGCTACATGGGGGAGCACGTCGTGGAGAAAGAGCCTATCATTCAGTAATAAGAGACTGTTAGGCTAGAGTACTTACCATTAGTCTTCCAAGAGGCAGCAACTAACAGAAAATAATGAAATAATAGACTAGCCCAGAAACCATAAAAATATGTCCACAAATACCGAAATGAACAGCTATTAAGCGAGTTTTGTCTGGATCAATTGGTGTACAAAATGATGCTCAAAATCTTCATTTCGTAGAAGCGGACGTCTAAATTGGCTTTATAGCTGCTACCCCACCACAAGGCACTCACCATTTTCTGTATATCTTCCTTCCGCAGGTCAACGCCAGTTTAATGCGGCACTGACATAAAAGAATTAAGTAAAGATCATGAAACTGTAAAATCTTTATAAATAGTACACAATACCACGATGGCTAGCAGTGATTTTTAGAGCCTTTGTTTTCGACATGTAAACATGATTTCATCTCAGATTATAAATGACTTTTGCGCATGTCTACTTTAAACTGGAAAGATGCAGACGACCGAGCGAGACAGTTATGGAAAGACGAAAGAGTCACAAATAGACAGCGATATAAAAGCATGTGAGGTGCAAATTCAATCAATTATATGTTAAGAATGAAAAATGGCGTCCCTGTTGACAACGACTTCGCTGAATTAATGGGCCGGGAAGAGACGGACTTGCTGTTACTAACTGCCAATATTCCGTTGCAGTGAAGGGTGTAATGGTTTTTCTCTCGGAGAAAAATAATTTTAAGCGAGTTACTGAAGTACCATATCTACATGCGGGCAATTTATGAAAAGTAAGGTACAAACATCGACTAATCCAACATGATTATTACTACGCAAATAAATAAAAGTCATATTGCAAGTTTCCACGTTTGTTGTTTGTTCGCTTAACGCCATTGTAACGACAAAAATACGCAGTTGTAGGCTTTAAGAAAGCTTTATTCAACTGAGAAAACAAGGTTCGCGTATAGTGTCCTTTTATAGTCCCAGTAAACAGAAATAGCTCTCCCAAAGAGGAGAGTAACGAAACAAAGGGAGTCCACTCTTGATTATTTATAACATGCATATCAACAACTTATAGCTCATTTAATTTTCCTGGGAGCATTAGTAATTTCTTTTGCAAATATCTATTAATTTTGTTGTTGCTGTTGTTATCATTATTATTATTATTATTATTATTATTACAAAAATATATTCCTGGTAATATTGTTCTTTTTCAAGACTGCATTGCTGGTAATATTTATTTTATTTATTTTTTTACAAATTCTATTGCTGGTAATTGTTTTACTTTGAAAATGTATTCCTGGTATTTTTAATATAAAAATGTATTTTGATACTTAGTGTTTTGACCACGGTTTAGGGGATTGAATATTTGCAAATATTTGGGACACAAACAGCTGCAACCACCACGGGTCAGGGTGGACGTGGGAACAACAGTAATTCAACGCTCCTCAAAATCACCAGACCAGAAGCCTTGCTGCCGGATATAGTTTATCGTCATACCCACGACACCAATTTCCATGTAGTTAGCCTCGACATAGATGCATATGACTCGTCGCTTCATATCTTGAAGGACGTGCCGAGAAGCTAATGAAGGAAGCCACGTTTGTATCTTTGAAACAACTCCGTCAAATGTGCAGAACTGCTTCCGGGATAAACAACGTCTGAGAGGCACAAACAGATATTGGAAAAGGAAAAGATTTTACTTTAACTTTCGTCCATTTCTCGTACATCCACAAAAGTGTGACGTCACCTGCGGTAGCCTATTTATCTCGCCTCCCGAGCAAAATTATTCATTAGTGTAAAGAGCCTAATCCAGTGGAATGGGATTCGTATAGATGATCCATCGGTAAAGACGCTGAGTAAATGAACGCTCACTTTTACCACTCCGGAAAGTACCTGTCACATTCTTCCATGACCCAGATTAAACTTAATACGGTGTATAACTACCGTATCTTGGCAGAAGCTGCCTAATAATCCCGTTACAGTGTTTTAAACGTCCTTATAGGTGCTGAAGGTTTATCCACTTGTCTCCACAGACAAAACTGATAATCCCCCCCTATTTTATCGCTATTCACATGGCAAATGTTTAAACAAGCTACAGTGCTTATTTTTAATAATCCCTCCCGTTACAGCTAGGACCAGCCATATGCCGTACACAGGATCGACTTCTTCCAATCTTATTCCATTAGGAACGAAATAGGAATTTCCACTAAGTCAGCCTGTGAATTTATGGAAGAACCTCCAGAGAGAGCTTCCCCGATCAATACTATCTTAATATCTTTATGCCTAGGTTCAACCGTTATCTATTCTACATATCTTCATATTATGACTGCCTCCTTTTACTCACTGAAAACAACTTCATTCAGTAAAGATCTACTTTGAGTGGCTCTTGAGCCTTGTATTAATTGGACAAACGTATATAAAAAGATAACAGCTTGAATAAAATAGAAACAAGGAAAGTATAATTAGAAGTAAGCAACGCTGAATTTATTAGTTCTATATTTTGAATATATGACCATATTTTTAGAAGTCCTGGTATCACTTAATGTTTAGGGTTATAGAATAAATGTCATAGTTTATGCGGATATGTGGGGAAGATAAGGATTAATCCTAGACTTGAACAGGTTAAGATTGTAGTGATCTGGAAAATATGCTCTTGGGAGTCGATTCCAAAATGATAGTTTAGCGAGAGCTACCCGAGTAGAACTTACATCTCACGGAGGGGATGAGGATGGTTCGCTACAATACGCGTTTCATGGGGTGTCCTGGCCGTGACGGTCAGAACTGTTGAAAGTAATGAATGTAGTTCGCCTGAGCACTTTTTTATGGAAATAGCGATAGAGCAGTTGGAGGCTTCTAACATATCGTCTGCGAGAGAGGGGTTGCAGGAGGGAAAATATTTTGTCACTCACAAGGACGCGGAAACGCTTTTGGAATCTGTCGTGCCTGGAAAGTGAGTACTGGGAAGCTCCTGCCCAAATATAGCCACAATACTCCACTTTAGGCCTGATCTCTTGTAAAGATAGCAGGAATCAGGTACTTACTGCAGCGGTACAGAGAACCGACTATTTCTCCAGAATCTTTAGAGACGGATAGTATATACAAGTTCTTCTTTAGGTCTGGGTTGAGTTTAAGCCCCAATAATAGATCAAGGGGACATCAATTCAACATGACTAGCGTTAGTTCAGAGTCCGTTCGGCAATATAACTAGTTTGGTTTTTGAGGCATTGAATGTAACCAGCTCGTTTTCCCTCGCTGAGATGTTAGACCTTGATCTAGAGTTTTGTGGGTGCGTCCATATACCGTTCTATCATCAGCATATACATTCACAAATGATCGGAGTATACTCTTAGGCAAAGCATTTATGTAAAGTGTGTAAAGCGATACCTGGGGATGCCGGATTTGACTTCTAGGGCCTCGGAGAACTGATCGTTAACACTTAAATACTATTCTATGCATGTCATTAATGAAAGAAGCAGATTAGAAAATAAGTGATGCTTTTGACAATTTGACTGACAAACGTTTACGGTCTATGCAATTTTATTAATGCCCTGTTGTTTAGCACAATTCAAGAAAAGGAGAATTGAAATATCGGTCCTTGCGTCAGTCTTGTTCTAAAAGGATTGCTGTGTGTTTTATGTAAATAACAGAAACAGGACACAGTCTGCAAAGGAAAATGTCTCGGCCCGCGCAAGAGTATCATTTCTAGAAAATAAATAAAGAAGGAAAGAAAGAAAGAGGAGAGAATATGAAAAATAATTTAATTCTGTTAAGGTATGATATTTTATTTCCGATATAAGGGACGATAACTCAAAATACAATTGAGTTAATTCCCTTGTCTGGTAATCAGCGCGCGACACTTCTGAATTAAACATTGTGACAAACTGACAGGCACGTGGAATTCAGGGTTTAAATCTAAACATATCCTTGCTGTTCTCAGACAATAAATGAATAAAATTATTTTTATTATGTGTTAAAATACACTTGTCTTTTTTAATTTTCATTCGTTTCATTCATCGCAACAACCTGGGATATAACATTTTTTTTCTTCGATTAGAACAGCACCCAGAATTTAAAGAAAACAATTTTTCACTGGATGTGCATTATCAAAAATGAGACGTCTGCAAGGAATATTTTCATTAAATTTATAGATATAAATTTTCCAGCAAAGGAAAGAGATGTGCACAATTCAAAGCCGGCTATCGTTACTGGTACAGGATATTTGACCAATTGCAGTAAGGATTTTCTAAAAGAGTAAATTTATTTAAGGATTTTATTTATTTAAGGAAGATGTCATATAGAGATTTATATATATATATATATATATATATATATATATATATATATATATATATATATATATATATATATATATATATATATTTGCAAAAGTTCCTATATATATATATATGTGTGTGTGTGTGTGTGTGTATGTGTGTGTGCGTGCGTGTGTGCGTGCATGTGTTATGTTTTCAAATAAATTGTTTTTTATTGTCTGTTTGGTAAAAGTGTGTGTGTGTGTGTGTGTGTGTGTATGTGTGTGTGCGTGCGTGTGTGTGTGTGTGTGTTAAATATTATGGACGAGGTCTGGTTATTAAATCTCCCAAATTTTCAAATAAATTGTTTTTATTGTCTAATTTGCAAAAGTTCCTATTAACTTTTATTTTATATTATTTTTCCGTGAATGTGTTGTGTGATTGTTTATTTTACGCAAATAAATTGTTTTATTGTCTAATTTGCAAAAGTTTTATATATATATATGTGTGTGTGTGTGTGTGTGTGTGTGTGTGTGTGTGTGTGTGTGCATATTATGGACGAGGTCGTTTAAATCTCCCAAATTTTCAAATGGATTGTCTTTTGCAAATCCTATATATATATATATGTGTGACGTCATAAATAAACGGTCAAACCAAAAATGTTTTATTGTTTTTTCCTAAAATTTTATAATGCATTTCAAAGATTGTTTATTTACGCAACTGAGTTTTAATTCTGACATCATCACGTTTAATTGGATCAATTTCAAATCCTAAGGACGAAAACGATCAAACCAAAATGTGTGTATTTTTTTTAAAAATATACCTTAAGCACACTTCAATATATACGGTTTTATAAGATATATTTAATTTTGTATCTTTTAAGCATAAAAATACATAAAAATAAAGAATAAAGATTAATTATACTGCCACTCTGTCGTGTTCCTAAAAAATCAATAAATATTAATTATATTGTCAACATATTTATAATAAAATAATTATAACAATTATGATTATCATTAATTCACTCGTTCTAAACCAACGAGAATCGACAACACTTTTCTCCTCTACACGCACAAACACGTGACAGGCAGTCAACACAGAAATGCTGTTAACACGTGCTTCAAGGAAATTTCAGCTCCTATTATTTTTCAGGCCATATTACGAACATATATCTCTTAGTACTCAACAAATTTTGAGAGAAGAAAACCACAGACACTTGTATTTTCTAACTAAATTATCTGGCCACTCATTGCACACATGTATAAAAAATATAGAATAAAGACTCCATATATTTTACTTATTCTTTATTTTATCATTCTGTCGGATTCGCATTCGTATTTTTATCTTATATATTATCATCCATTATATTATTATTATTATTATTATTATTATTATTATTATTATTATTATTATTATTATTATCCATTTATATCATATTATATTATCACCCATATTCATTATCTTATCATTCCGCCAGATTCGCATCCATATTTTATGCATATTTGATCCAGAACTCTCAGTTTTACTCAATATTACTCTCTGTAGTGTCTCAACCAGATAATTAATAATACTTGTCTTGTTTCACGTTTTTTAGATATATATATATATATATATATATATATATATATATATATATATATATATATATGTAAATTTTAGGGTTTATAATTATGTACTCCCTATACTACCTATGTATGTAATATAAATCTATTTTTCTTTCTTCTAAAAAATTATTTACATTTCCGCAAGTTTTTCGTTCTTTCAAAATTTACTTTCGAGAACGCTGACATAACCTTTGTGTTTTATAAATGTTTCAGTGGGGGTGGTTTGTTTTCTTTTCGTTTTTGCTGACTCTTAACGCAGACGGAATTCAAAATAAATGCTGATAACTCGTTCCAGTCGTGAAGGTCAGCACTGTTTATAACCAGGTTTATAACTGGAGGGAAGAAAAACAAACAGTGTAAAAATGGCAAAATTCACAATAGTATATATCATTATAAATTATATAAATAGTATATATACATTAAATAGTAATATTAAACATTATAATAGTTAAAATATAGCAAAAACAAAACTGCTTTTAATGATTTTGCCGCCAAAATAAAAATGAAATATAATAATTAATATAATGACGCCATTCTTTCTTAAGTATAGTTAAGTTTTCACAAGCCACGAGTAGCAATGAACTCAGTACTAAAGATCAGCAATTTTAGTTTATTGACAGTTTCACCGTTGTTATTACTAAACCTAGAATAGTTTGATACAAGGCCCCAATATGAGTGTACTTAGTAAAGCATCATAGAGAGAAGTTGATAATAATAGTTAATGCAACTTCAAGAAATAACATTGTTTACATTATTAGGACTATTGTCCTCATCTTTGTCGCCATATTTATTACAACGTTTCGTTGAGCGTACAATGGCCGAAACGTTGTAATAAATATGGCGACAAAGATGAGGACAATAGTCCGAATAATGTAAATAATGTACATAATACCTCGTCTCAGAAATATAGACAGATATTCAAGAAATAAATATAAACAATTATGCAACTAACTTTTTAAATGTAATGGATAGCGGCTTGGATTGAGGAATCGGAGAGTCAAGTTAGAATTCCAGTCAAATCCATTACATTCACTTATGTGCTAATATCCTTGGGAAAGGTATGAATCCTCTTCTTCTAACCCCAGCTATGGATAAATAGCAGAACAGACTGAGTTCTATAGCCTTGGATGGCAACTAGTCTACCGCAGAAAGAAATGGTAACCTACTGCGGGGAAAAAAATCTGCTTCGTCAGTCTTGTATCGATACATGATCGACTAAGCGCGTATCACGCATGGCACATAACTGACTGATATCTTTAAGAAGTTATATCTCTCCACAACTTTCTTTCATTATTATATTCGCTATGCCATAATTTTCTTTGCAATTTTGAATTCAAAATATTCATTCCTCTTTGACTGACTAGTAAACCTAGTCCCTTCTGTTATTTTTTTTAATCAATTCACCCCAAACAAGGTGATAACATTACTAAGACTCAAGAGGCTACTAGAAGTGAGCGAGAAGTAAAAAAACTTTAGAAGGAATCAGAAACACAATCCTAAACTAGAAACAAAAAACAATGAGGAGGTGAGAATCGATTTAACCCATAGTTGGAGGTGAAAATAAATCAATTTACGCTTTTTCCGAAAGACCAGCGCAAAAGTGAAAGCGATAAACAAAAATTATATGTTTTTTTAAATAAAAATATGATTCCATCGCGACACAAAAATTACTGCTACGAAACTGGTAACTCGTATTTTTGTGTCGCGATGGAATCAATTTTTTTTTTTAAATAATTATAATTCTAAGCTCTACTTCTGTATCCAGCACTGTTTTTTAAAATAAAAGCAAAAATACCAAAGCACTTCGGATCATCAATCTAATAGTTCTTTCCTATTATATTAACACACCCACACATATATACATACACACACGCACATATATATATATATATATATATATATATATATATAAAAGTGAACATTGAAGTCAACACTTAGATTACGTCTAGTATGAAACAGCCTGTCGTCTCTAAGTGTTGACTTCAATGTTCATTTTTATATTTACACACGCTCGATGTCTGATATTGAGCACTTTATCACATAAATACAGCACACTTTAAGAGTATATTTCTTCATATATATATATATATATATATATATACTAAACGTTATTTTTGTAGGTACACAAGTCTACTGACGTGCGCATTCAATAGAATTAATTAAGAAAGTATTCCCACAGGCATTTACTGTCCTTTCTCCTCATTAAATTCTTTTCGTTATCATTTACACTCAGCAACCCCCTGCATGTCAATATTGTTTATATATATATATATATATATATATATATATATATATATATAGCCGAGTGGCTATAACCTTTGCTTTCAAACTATGAAACCCGAGGTCGAAATGCACTGTCGAATTGTCAGAAAGGTGACCTTGTTTTTATGTATCTGGAGATGTGATCCAAAGTCCATTCAAGAACCATCCAGAGATCAGTGAATAAGTTTTAAAAAGTTGGATCAGTAGAAAGGAAAACTGAATCAGGTGTTCACAACAGGAAGAAGAATCATCATTTCAACTTAGAGCTAAACAGATCAAATAGAAAATATCCAACTCAATCCAGAAGAAGTTTGGCACTTGAGAGAGGAGTTTTTAACTATGACACTCAAAAGAGCAGTGAAAAACTTGAAAATGAAACTTTACGTGAAACCCGTGAGGCACCTTGTTACTCCATGGCAGAAAGTCAGAAGGTTAGAGAGGGTGTAGATCATCTTGAAGGAGTTGGAAAATTATCCTGGAATAATATAATATTTGGGCTTTATTTCAATACTTCATGAGCTTCCGATACTTAGCTATGATTAATTAATGATGAAAATGCCATTTTCGCTCACGATTCTTCTGTTAAACTTGGTGAGTAATTATACATTCCTATTGCTCAAAGTAGTGTCGAACAGTATTATAAAAACCTCGGAGAATTCCAGTAAGATATCTTTAATCTTTTCAATGTTTAACAATTAAATAATTTTGCTGTTACGCGGTTTAGACAATGTTGTTTTGTTATATATATATATATATATATATATATATATATATATATATATATATATATATATATATATATATATATATATATATATATATATATATATATATAATATAAACGAAAGAACAGTAAGATATATAATCCAGTGTTCTTATTAATATTTTTATTTTTTAAACAGTGTTCAATGCAAATTTACAGATCATAAATATTCAAAATTCGCGTGAAAATGAAACAGAGCTAGGGACATTAAATTAATTATATAATTCAATTTGAAGTTTTTTGTTTCTGTCTTTGAAACATGCTAATTCCTGTGCAGCAATGGAACCATATTTTTAAATAAGTTAATTTATAATATATATATATAAATATATATATGTGTGTGTGTTTTTTATCAATAATATATATATATATATATATATATATATATATATATATATATATATATATATATATATATAGAGAGATACAGAGACAGCCACAGAGACAGAAAGAGGGGGCGACCGAGCGTGTGAAATGTTTCTCTTATTGTGCACTATTATTTGTCAATGGTGACAATAAGCATGTAAGTACTTTTATTATTAACATTGAGTCATATATTACTTGAACACAGTATATGCGTTGACGCAGTTCCTTCCTATGTTCCCCAAACGTTGTAGCATGTTGTCGACCACATATTTTTTTATCAAGTATCCTGTTGATGAAACAAGGTAGAGAGAGGCTGTTTAACGTCTTTCCTGATTTATTTGAACGTGAAAATAAACTGTAAAAAATTCAAACTTGCCTTGAGATTCTGCTTCATTATTTAATGTCCGACTAATGCCCTCATCTTTCGGCAGTTACGCCGACCGGATTTCTTGAGGCGCCTATTGATCCGCTTAACGTTCTGGAGATCTCGAACTAAACCCTCTGTTTATGTGTGTGGATTATTCAATTTACGCTGCCCATGTCTACGGATATCTGGACATCTCTTTTTTTTTTTTTTTACCTTACTGCTCTGGACAATGGCTTTCAGTATTAAACCGTTGATCTGTGGATTTCGAAGCATAGTAAATATGATTTAAATTACTGAGGTTCATACCACAGATGTATATGCAAGGAGTTGCAAAAGTGAGTATACAGTAGTTTATTATATTATTGATATGTTTGTATAATAATTAGAATGCGTGTCGAGCACACTTGTTCCATTACTTCATACCTATCTTTGCATATTACTCTCTCTCTCTCTCTTATTACTTTTTACTTCTTACGAATATATATATATATATATATATATATATATATATATATATATATATATATATATATATATATATATATGCCGTCTATGTCAGGAGGGAAGCAAGTGTTGCTCAATGAAAGGAGTGAAGTGTTCACCGGCTACAACCACTTATAATATATATTTATTGAACAATTACTATCGGATGAGTGGTTTTCCCTATTTATTCATTTATTTTTTTTGGTGGGGACCCTCACCGTTCCTAGTCCCACTCCCACAAATACCACCCACCTACTTGTGTTCTGACCCCCTTCTAATTCCTACTCCCACCAGTACCATCTACTTTCCGGTGTTCTATAAGTTTGTTGTGGAGTTCACCTTTTTCAACCAGCCTGAGGAGCTCAAAACCCGGGTAGCGTGGTTGTGGGAGATTTTTTCCAAGGCATCTCGTTCTGCATTTTATATCTTATATTATTTTATAGTTCACTTTTTTGGTGTTTACGCCTTTCTAGGCGGCCACATTTTATTTTTTTATTTATTTTTTACCTCCTATGAGTATAGAATGTTAACCCATCATAAAAATTTAAAATGTAGGAATAATAGATACTAAATACTTCAAATGTCTCGGTATTTTGTTAATTATAAAAAAATTGTTTCGGAGAAAAGAATATTGAACTAAAAAAAAAAAACTATTTTTAACGCAGTGTTAAAAATAGTTTTTTTTTTTTTTCAACACTACAAAATTGATTGATTGATATTTAAGGTTTTTCAACGTTTTGAGTGTTATTTAGAGCCGAAATATTCGAGAAGGTTGATTACAGTACGGAAGGTTCCATCTGAGTATTTACCGACCTCGACGCTGCTTAACTTCAAAGACTTAACGAGAACTTATATATATATATATATATATATATATATATATATATATATATATATATATATATATATATATATATATATATATATATATATATATATATATATATATATATATTATATATATATATATATATATTTTTATGAAATGGATTAGGTTAAAAAATTATTCAATATATTTCCTGTTTATGCGTTATTTTAAATTGATACACTTTATTTAAGTAAATCCTCTGCTTTTTAATTAAACTGTATTAATTACATTTACTGGCCTGAATTTTCAAGAAATTTCGTAGAAAATATGCGTTCTCTGGCTGGAATCGAACCGGTACTTCTATAAGAAAATCTCACTTGATCTGACGTGTTATACCACTCAACTACAGAGAAAGCTTCTAGTTAGCAAAGTCCAAATGACTGTATTTATACAACAAATCTTAGATGATCTTTCCCGGACGATCATATCTGCTCACGAAACGTACATTAACGTAAACGTTGACAACATATTATGAAATGGATTATGTCCGACTATTATTTAATATATTATCTGTTTATACGTTATTTTTAATAGATACAATTTGTTTAAATAAATGCTGTGTTTTTTTTTGTTTTTTTGGGTTTTTTTTTTTAATTAAACTGTATTTATTACATTTACCAGCCTGAATGTTGTCCGACAGGAATCAAACCTGTGTCTTATGCGGGGCCTTCAGTTGATCTGACGGACTATACTACTCAACTACAGAGAAAGTCAATGGTTAGCAGAATTGTAAATTACTGTTTATAAACATCATTAATATATATATATATATATATATATATATATATATATATATATATATATATATATTAAATAATGCAGCTTAATTAATATTGTAAAATAGTTATTCAAAAATAAATCAATAAAGTTAATTTAATTAATGGCGAACTCAATTCGCTAACAAATTAAAAAGGCATTAATTTACTGAAGAATCACTGAACGACACGATTCTTATTTTTATGAATTGTAAAATGGATTAAATGTACGGTCCATATCACTCGCACGTACTTTGGGTAAAAAAGATTTACCATCGTCAGGCAGAGATGTTATTTTTTTTCTCAATTTCAGATAATTTCAAGATGAAAATGCAGTCCTGGGTATGACGATAAACTACATATGACAGCAAGGCTTCTGATTAGGAGGTTTTGAGGAGCGTAGAACCACCTCTGAATTGCTGGTGTTCCCAGGTCTATCCTAACCCGGGGTGGTAGTACC
The DNA here is from genome assembly GCA_903632075.3 of Acanthosepion pharaonis. Classification (NCBI taxonomy): domain Eukaryota; kingdom Metazoa; phylum Mollusca; class Cephalopoda; order Sepiida; family Sepiidae; genus Acanthosepion; species Acanthosepion pharaonis. The sequence continues at coordinate 1,211,498 of CAHIKZ030003292.1, read as the reverse complement.
TGTTAGGGCCCCAGCTATGGATAAATAGTTAACACACAAATTGGGTTCAAAACACTATGAAAATGTAAAAATAGATTTTAATACCAGAATACTTTGTAAAAATTATTACCAGAAATACAGTATTAACAGCAATACAATTTTGAAAAAAATATTACCAACAATATAGTTAAAAAAATACCAGCAATAAAAATTGTATCGGCATTAAATAACCCATTGAGGTTGATATACCGTAAAACAAAACAAACCAAACCAAAGCAAGACGGAAATGAATGTGGTATATGGGCTCAAAACTTTCTTTTAAATATCTTTCATTAAAAATGACAAACAAGGAGACACTTTTTAGTTTTTTCAGCGTTATTGATAGAAAGGAAGTATAAAAAGCACTTTCGACCACTTCTTTCGCCATTTTTAAGAGGGTTTCGGGTTAGGTATTGTTAATTTCTCTTCGTGTTTTGACTGTTTAAGATGTATTTTATTTTTGTTTTGTTTTGAATACTAGTGTAGAGCGTTCATTCCCTTCTCCTACGAAACGAAAAAAATTACAAACGCTGGAAAACTATATTCAGAATAATTAAATCAACTTTGTCTATAACATTTAACGAATGTAAAACTAAAACATTAATTAAATTTTCCATATTTGACGATATATATATATATATATATATATATATATATGTGTGTGTGTGTGTGTGTGTGTGTGTGTGTGTGTGTGTGTCCCCAAATATGGAAATTTTAATTAATGTCTTAGTAATTCATATATATGGCAGATTAGCATTAGATTTAGCTGACTCATTCTGTCGAATGGAGGTAGCTCAGTGGTAGAAACTCTAACTGACACAAAATTGAGACATTCGAATGTCTAGTCGCACTGAGGATCTATGATATAGGGAAACAATAATGTCTGCAAATGACAAAATTTAGCTCTTGAACATGTATTTCAATTGACCACTTTTGAATGGCAAGCTAATTCTATAAACAACAATGCAAAGCTCTTCAGTAAAATCAATCGAGCCCTATGGCTGATTGGCATTTGTTTACATTCGTAAAACAAAAAGCTAGATTTAGCTAGCTCATTCTGTCGAATGAAGATGGCTCAGTGGTTGACACTCTGACTAATACCAAATCGGTTGGGTTTCAATCCTAGCTTGAGGCACTCGGATGTCTTGTCGCACTGAGAAGCTGTGATACAGCGAAACATTATTGACTGTGAATGACATACATATGAATTTCTTTTTTTAGAGGGTGGGGTGCACATAAACTCCACTAACCGTTATACATGACGTCTGCATAGGCTATTTCAAATTTACACTTTTGCAAAAAATACCAGTATATTGACAATGGAATTGTTCGACCAAGCAGGCAACACATTATTTCTTGAAAATTGCTGAGACTGTTGAAATGATACTAACACAACAATAACTTCGGACAGTTTATCCACAATTGATACAAAACAGTATCTTCGTAAATTGGAAAAATACAGTAAGGAATTAAAGCAAAAATTCTTATTGGTTCTTTTTAATCAAACTTATTTGGATGAATACTAGTTGCTTAAATGTATGTCTTATATATGGTTGGGTATGTCTGTGTGCATGTGTACAGAAATAGAGGTGCATAGAGAATGAAAGACATAGATAAAGAAGAAAAGGGTGATATTCAGATATTGTATACGTGTGAATCGATGGCAGCGTCCCTGCACATCTCCGATTGAGAATATCAAATGTGACGACTCATAAATTTTTAAAACATCCAAATTGGAAATTTGATCGATAGGGAAAAATAAATCTTGATATAAAATTTCGTCATTCATTTTCCATGCACTAAAACATGGTCAAGTGTGAGTGCATTCGTAAGAAATGAAAATAGGAAGCAGATTCTGCCCCCCTTCCCCCACCCCCCCAAAAAACAAAAACAAATAAAAAAATTTGCTGATTTACGTCGATTTTAACGGTCGGGAATAAATACTGGCAAGGCGAAAATATATTAGAGCGTCCGATATGAAATAATGTCGTTTCAGAATACATATAAATTTACTTTTCTCTCTTTTTTCTTCTTCCTTTCTCAAACTCTTTTTCCCCCACTCTCTCTCTCTCTCTCTCTCTATATATATATATATATATATATATATATATATATCTCGCTCTCAATTTCTGTCCCTATCTGTGTATCAATCTATCGTCCAAAGTCTGTTCGTATTTATCTTTGTCCGATCATGGGGTCTTTTATATTGTTCTATATATGTCCATCTCTCTCTCTCTCTCTCTCTCTCTCTCTATATATATATATATATATATATATATATATATATATATATATATATATATATATATATATATATATAACAATGGACACTGAAGTCAACACGAAAGAGCGACAGGCTGTATCCTGCTTGAACGCAATCTTAATGTCCTGAAGTGTCGGCGTTTGGTGTTGACTTCCTGTTGACTGACATATTAACCACGTCTCTACATAAATATTGGACACCTTAAAACCATTTTTAACACAAGCACACACACAAATACATATATATATATATATATATATATATATATATATATATATATATATATATATATATAATATACACACTATTTTATTAAGAGCACCACTCAATGTGTGATATATGTATATATATATATATATATATATATATATATATATATATATATATATGGATCGTGACCAAATATGAAATTATATATATATATATATATATATGGATCGTGACCAAATATGAAATATATATATATATATATATATATATATATATATATATATATATATATATATATATATATAGAAATCGGTTGAGTTCAAATTCCAGCCGGGTTCATTATATTCACATATGCACAAAATAACTTTTGGAAAGGTATGAACCCATCTCTTCTCGCCCCAGCTATAGATTAAATAGAAGGGATATTAAAAATGATTATTATTTAGAAAATATAACAAAAAAAGTTTCTGAAAATTCAAAAATATGTTTTGACTTTAAATAAACTACTAATGATTGATAAGCTATGATAAAAACAAATCTGTCAATCATAGTCATCTGTCAGTCATAGCCATATGTCAGTCATAGTCATCTGTCAGTCATAGCCATATGTTAGTCATTGGAGGATTGCTAGATTCCCGTTATTGTTTTTATCTATTTTTTTTGTATTTTTTTGTATTTATACTGACGTTTTTTACGCGAAAGTAAACACAGACGAAATTTGATTAATTCGGGACGATTCCATTTTCCCCGCCCATAACCATTTCATTACCTGCATTTCTTTTGATTTTACTCCTCCTCCTACTAGTACTACTATTACTGCTACTAGAGGGTACGGATGTCATGGCTTGAGATTTTAATTAATTTGAGGTTTTAATATGTATATGTTTTGTCATGCTAAATTAAATCATTCTGCAATAAATATCTCTTCGTCATTTACCCGATGTTAAAATTTTATTCATGACGGGAATAGCGGAGCAGCCACATAACATTGAATCGCGAGGATTGTTTTTTTTTAAGTTTGAATGACGAGGCAACGAAGACAACATACATCTAAATCCTTAGACATGCTCGTAAATGAATACTATCGGAGCGGAATGGTTTACCTGACCTAAATATATTTCTAACTGTGCAACACATGCAAGGTTATACGCTGTTACAAAAACAACTCACCATATGGCGTACATTTGGCTGTGATGCATGTGTCTGGAATACGCTCAACAGATTCAGTGTTACTGGGATTCATATATTTGCATTTCAATGTGCATTTCATCCTGCTGATGTGCTCCTCTCCCATTCAATAATAATAATAATAATTACTGTAACCTCGGGAGGGTCACTGGATAGAATAATCGCACGAAGGTTTGTAATGAACGATAATACTTAGGACACAAACAACGCATATAAGATTCGCCAACGGCGCGTAGAAGAAGTAGTCAACTGCAAGAAGTGAGTCAAGTGAATCCCCAAGCGCAGAATATCTACCAACCGCCCCACGCGGTCAGATGTGTCACAAGGCCGAATTTAATGTGAAGTATCCGAGCGTGTAGTCTCGTCCAAAAATTCCCCGTAGACCCCGTATAAAACGGGGTTGGGTAGCTTTTTTCCCGAGACGATACTCTCCCCTTTGACATAGCCTCGTCTGGGGTTCCTCTCTGCCCGGAGGCAGAGCATTTAACTAGAATCTCCGACTGCAGACCAACATACAGTATTTACGACTGTATTTATATGAATCGGGACATTCACATTAACGTCCGTAGGTATGCTACAACAGCAACAATGACAACAGCAACAATAGTAATAATAATAATAATAATAATAATAATAGCAGAATACCTTCCTGTGGACAATGTATGTTCGTGTCAACTATACAGAAAAAAATGTATACACACTTCAGGAAAGGAAAACTTGTCTTTCGTAGATTTTAGCCTTTTACTTGTCGGGGGCCCTAAAGGATGTTGTGTATCGCAGAAACTCTTCTACCTTGGCGCCCCTTAGACAGGAAACTGAAAATGCATGTATATCAAACCCATTGGGCACGTTGACCAACGACACCGAAGCAATAATAAATGTCTGGAAGCTAAAGGTCACCATTTTGAGCATGTCTTGTGGATGTAGAGTCCACAGGTAACTTGTATTTATCTCGTAATATCTGAATAAATGTAGTATTGCAATACATATACAAGCTTTTTCTGAATTGTTTGTACATTTTTTTTGGCGGATTCTGTATTCTGGAGAATCGCTCTCCAGTGGGATTATCCACAAGGAGAAAATCTAATCGTGTTTTTGTCTTACAGATATAGAATCGGCATCTGATACCTAAACATATTTGTGCAGCTTAAAGTGTCTGGGCTTTGAATTCAAAACTGTTCTATTCCTAGATTGTCTATCAACAATGTCTAGAAGCCCCAGCCATCATCGAAATTTAATATATGATAATACCTATATCACACCTAGAAGAAATGGAACACCTGAGGAGGTCTTGGAAAATCTGATATTCAAAAGATATTTTAAGGATAAGTGCGACAGTAGAAAAGAGGACATAACATACTTGATGGGGTTTTAAGAGAAATAACAAAAATGGACAACGTTTAGGAACTAGAAAGGACAGGAAATTGTGGAGAGCCTACTGATATATATATATATATATATATATATATATATATATATATATATATATATATATATACACCGGATGTATCAGCAAAATTGCCCAATTTTTTAGATTAAGCTTTGAACCGTTATATTTTAGAAATGATTAAAATATCTTACTGGAATTTTCAGAGGTTTTTATAACACTATTGGGCTCTAGTTTGAGCAATAATAATGTATGATTACTCTCCAAGTATTAGTAGAAGACTCGTGATGAAATCGATCATAAACACAAATGACATGTTAATCATTAATTAATCATAGCTCAGTATCGGATATTTTTGAAGTAATACACTTATTATCTCAGGATTATTTCCCAACTTATTCAAGACCACCTGGGCCCTCCCTAACATTCTAACCTTCTGTCCTGGAGTCACAATTTTCACGTACGATTTCATTTTCAAGTCTTTTTTCACTGCTCTTTGGACTGTCATAGCTAAAACTGCTCTCTCACGTGCCTAATTCATTTTTTTCGGTCTAAGCTGAAATTATGATTCCACTTGCTGTTGCGACCTCCTGATCCAGTTTTACTCTCGTGTGTTCCTTCTTTTTAAAACTTATTCACCGTTCTCGTTCTCTCGATTGTTCTTGAATGGATTTGAATATGGAAGAGAGAGTACGAATTTTGTTATCATTGCTGAAGAACAGAAATATCTTTTTCCTCTCACAATTGCTCATTTGGGAAGACAGTGGAATAATACAAAACGATTTTCTTTTTCGAGCTGAATAAATCGAAACCTTTTTTAGTTATTCTTCCGAGAAATGGTGCCAAGATGGCAAAACGTCTTATCTAAAAACCTGGCAAAAATAACGCAATTAGTTTAGTGGTTTTTTAAATATTAAAAGCTGTTTAAATGATCTGTGGATACGAGGGCTTTCGTTTTGTCTATTAGCAATTATGAAGCATACTTTATTTTGTTTAATTCAGGTTTTTCTTTTTTCTGAGCCGAAATTATCGAGCAAATAGTGAGCATCGAACACACTACTATCTGATCTTGCAAGACAAGCTTGCTAACCCTTACACCGCGTCTCAATGTCCAGATTTCGTTATACATGTATATATAAAGATGGTAATGTTTTTAATATCAGAACACGGTCAGAAAATATGGACCGTGTTCATAATTGATATTACTGGATAGTTGGCTTCTTCTTGTTATTAATAACGCTTCCATTATTTTTTAACCCATTTTTTTCATGTGGATGAATTTATTATTGTCCGCAAATACATTGCGGACGAAGTATATATACTTACTTTATATCTACACATCGGCAATATATAATGTACGTGTGAGCGAAACATCTTATATATTTTTATCTTTTCACGTATTTAGAGCGATTACGACGATATGAAATTGCGGGTGTGAGTTTACGCGCCTGCGCATTCCCGTCATCTTGTCAGTTACCATGGAGACATCTTATTGATTGGCCTTCTAATAATTAGTAGCAGTGAAGGTAATTTAAGTTAAATCATTTATCAAGGCTTCTCAAACACCTCAAACGCACCCCGTCGAATCTCGCCCTCTACCTCTACGACCACTGCCACTAATTCAATTCCTCGGTAAGATATGGGAATATCTTAATGGCGATTAAAAGTGGGCACACTCAGAAACTTGTGCCTCGCTTTTAACAACTGAAATGACAACACAATATTGTACAACTTGACTGACAAAGTGTTAGAACATTAGATTCCATGAACGTTTTACGAAACTTAAGTGTATAAATAGGAAAATATGGAAAGAAACGACGGAGATAGACAGATATATATATATAGAGAGAGATGAATAAAGCTTGTGTGAGAATAGAAAATATGTGTAAAAAGAAAAAGGAATGATAAGGAAAAGAGAAAAGCAAATATACATGCACAAAATAACCTTTGATACTTTCTCTTTATATATACATAAATATCATATATATATATATATATATATATATATATATATATATATATATATATATATATATATATATATATATAATATAAAACAAACACTAATATTCCATGGTCATAATTTATTCCATTGGAATCAAATAAATCCGATCCAATTCATCATATATATATATATATATATATATATATATATATATATATATATATATTATATTTGAATTTGTAGGTCTGATGAATTGGATCGTATTTTACGATTCCAATGGAATAAATTATGACCATGGAATATTAGTGTTTAAGCCTTTTTATTATATCCTTACACTGTCTTGGACATCTACCTGGATTCTATCCCTTGAATTTTTTATTCAAAAAATATATATGTATGTGTATGCATGTAGGTATATATATTTATATATTTTGCATATGTATGTGTATATTTACCACTAATATTATCTATCTATCTATCTATCTATCTATCTATATATATATATATATATATATATATATATAGTTCTTGAAAATATATTTCAATTGGGCACTGTTGTGAGATTCTTCAACAGCAGCCGCCTACGCTAAAACGCGAAGCTCTTCAGTAAAATGAAAACGAGCATTTTCCGTGACTGGCGTTTGTTTACATTCGGAAAGACAATACGCAAGAATTAGCAGTTTCTCTCAGCCGAGTGGAGTAGATAATTGGTTGGGTTTTGGTCCTGGCTTGAGGCTTTCGGACGGCTAGTCACACTGAGGAGCTGTGATACAGCGAAACAGTTTTGTCTGTATTGTGGGTAGTCTATTGCATTATAGGTAGTCTATTATAACGGTTATTTTGTCGGGAGTGGCTTGTCAATTTGTTTTTATTTACTTTATTTATTTATTTGGATTCATTTATTTTACGTGTTTTTCCTTTTTATTTTTATTTATTCTTTTCAATTTTCGATTTTTCGTAAGAAAATTTTTTTTTTGTGTGCATTTTGAGATGAGGTCTGATGATCATTTATTCAGTAGTTTGTTTTGGTCTGGGGAAGTTAATTATAGCTAATTTTCCTCCAAGCAGAGTTTGCAGTTTTTGGATTGATTATTGTAAGCTGATGTTCTGTTCTTTATTTTCCATGATATTTTTGGTGCCATTTGCTTTTTGTTTATAATTTTCCAGACATACTTGGAAAGCATTCTGTCGTTCTCGTATTTACTTTTTGAGAAAAATGTTTTGTGTGTGTAGTTTCTTTGGATTCTTTAGAAGTATTTCTTTTATACAATTTAAGTGCCTTTGAAAGTCTAGATTCTGATAGAGTAGGATTATATAGAGATGATGGCTTATTAGTTGTTAAAGCACTCTACTAAAATTAAGGTAGACCGTATTAGGAAAATGATCCAGAGGGAATTTAATTGTTTGACTAGTTCTGTAGTACAATCTCTACATTAGAAAACCTAAATATCAAAACTTTTACATTGGTAGCATCATGAATTCATTCGAGGGAAGTTGGAGGCGACATATGAAATCTTTTAATAGCAGTAATTATAAGTACAAGACTTCATTATCAAAGTATTTTGGAGTCTAAAAGAAAAGAATAAAACAACTACTGTTAAATGGAAATTAATCAAGAAATCCGGAACATGCAACTCCCTATATGCCCCTTGTTATCTATGTCTTGCCGAAAAATTCTTATAAACTTAGTTCGTTGTAAAGTTTTTTTAATTCTCGTATACTTGTATTTAGATTGGTCATTCCAGCTTATCTAACAGCGTTTCCCCTTAGTGAGGGGTGTTTGATTGATTTGAACCTTTTAAAACACTTTATTCTACATTCAACATCATCACTTGATAAGACACCAGAAGTGTTGAAACAAAATGGCTATTTTTGTAGTGATTTTATAACATATTTATGTTATAAATTTCGAATATATATATATATATATATATATATATATATATATATATATATATATATCGTTTTCAAGTGAGCACGCTGAATAAAGGGATTTTAACAGCTGCTACTTCTGCTTAGTTCTTCGTCAGAAATGTGCGCTCAGGATGCTGGTCTATTGTTTATATACATCACGTATATAACACGTCAAAACAATCCCTTTCTCTGCCGTGTGCCGATAACTTAGGGATAGAGTCTCTGATTGTTGACAAATCGGTCTAGTTTCGATGATTGCTTTAAGCCGGGATACATATATATATATATATATATATATATATATATATATATATATATATATATATATATATATATATGTGTGTGTGTGTGTGTGTGTGTGTGTGTGTGTGTGTGTGTGTGTTGTGAAAAGTGTATATAAATATAAATAAATATATATATGTATTAATTATTTATATATTATATGCGCGGTACTTATTAGAAAGCGCTCAATATCAGAGATAGAGCTAACATATTTAGATGGTTGGATAGATGTGAGTTTGTGACCCTGGGTTTCACGCTTTGGCGATCGTCAAACTTGAAAATATATCACATATATATATATATATATATATATATATATATATATACCTTTGCTAATGATAATGCACCATTGACGAAGATGTATAAAACCAAAGCAGAAAACACATTGAATATTGAGTTTAATGATGAAACAAACTGTCAACACTTGATAATGAACTAAGTATCCACACACAGACACACAGACACACACACACACACACATCTATCTATCTATCTATCTATCTATCTATCTATATATATATATATATATATATATATATATATAGTATTAAATTGTAAAAGTGTCAGGTGCCAAAATACCTGGTTGTTTTCCGTAGTTTACTCGTGGAAAGGCAATTTAAGCAGGCTGTTTTTGTCTTAAAGTTAAGTATAGAGCCTTAAAAAATTCATGTGTAGAAACTTGTGACTTAACTGTTTGGTGTTGATTCAGTCTTGCCGACTTCGATGTTTCGTGGGCGCATTAAATAATCCCTTCAAATTCCAGGGCTAGTTTATCCACATTAATTATATATATATGTGTGTGTGTGTGTGTGTGTGTGTGTGTGTGTGTATTTGTGTGTGTATGTGTGTGTGTGTGATAAAAATATAGTTTTAAATTATTTTGAATTAATGTGCTAAAGTTTTCAATATCAGAAATAGTGCGTATGTAAATATTCATGTCGTCGTTTATGTTAACATCCAGCGGCGAGAGTTTTTTTTTTTTTATATTTACATACGCTCTATACTTGATATTGAATGCTTTTAATATAGCATAAATTTAAACTTTAATATTATCATACATATAAATTTCCGTTTATACATTAAACAGACAATCGCTGCTGGGTGTTGACATCAATGTCCACACACACACACACACACACACACACACACACATATATATATATATATATATATATATATATATATATATATATATATATATATATATATATATATAAGGATCAAACACTAATATTCCATGGTTATAATTTGATCAAAATTGAAAAAGAAAAACAGTTTTTTTGTAGGTCTGATGAATTGGATCGTGATTACAATTCCAATGTAATAATTTAATACTATGGAATATTAGCGTTTGAGCCTTTTATTTAATATACTTACTCTGTCCTCGACATTTAGTTTTACCTGAATTCTATCTATCTTTGCAGATGTATTATTTGAAAATACAGTTATACTCCACAATGAAAATAAAAACTACAAACTCTGTATAAAAAAATGAAACCAAACTACATATAAGTATAGTCACAATGTTTTAAATATCTATAAAAGCGATGTTTTGGGATGCTCAAATTTAAAAAAAAAAAAAATTATTTTTTTTTTTAAATTGCAGCTTGAGCATTGAAAAACATTATGAATAAAAAATATAAATTAAATTACCTCTTTTACATATTCTTAACGTTAACCCTGCTATTTTTAAGAGCAAGAAAATATAAAAATCATTCATGGAAATCTGTCGTCAATCTATGTTATAATCAATTTCAAAATTATCATTTATAAATATTTAATGGGATTAACGTAATTTTTTTTTATTATTAATGTTTTAAAATAATCAGACTTCAATTTAAAAAAAAAACAATTGAACGTTGAGTATTTTAATTTTTAAATTGACTATAACAGAGAGCGTTCATGTGCATTTAAAAAAAATCAGAAATTTTAATTACATTAATTTCTGATTTAGTAATAATGTGCTTGTACTTTGCTTCTTGTCCAGATACAATTCGTGAAGCTTCACTAGCTAATTTTACTTTTATTTCCGCAACTTGAAAAGGTGCAGGTAAATTTGGCAACTCCAACGTTTTTCCCGTTCATTAGAACCTCTTGCAGTTCATTATTTGAAAAACCTTCTGCAAGAGCAGATTCACAAACTCCATTTTATGTGAGGTTAATCAAATTTAACCAGTATATCGCTTCTTAGTTGTAAAATATGATTTCTTAATCTCTTCTTTGATGACTAGATACTTGTGAAATAAAAGAAATTGGAAAATTTGCCGATACTTGGTCATAATATTGTGATATAATTGGAATGAAATTTTAAAATTAGTCTTGTAAATTAATATAACAAATTAAGTATAAAATGTTTACTTAAATAGACTTATATATATTTTGAGATTTATATATATATATATATATATATATATATATAAAATATTTCACTATATATATATATATATATATATATATATATATATATATATATATATATATATATATATATATATATACATATATATATATATATATATGTGTGTGTGTGTTTTTTCATATATTGTTTATTGTTTTTCATATATATATATATATATATATATATATGTATATATATATATATATATATATATATATATATATATATATATATATATATGAAAACTTTTTATATATATGGTAAATGCATATATATATATATATAGTTTAATATATAACATATTTATTTTATATATATATATATATATATATATATATATATATATATTTGGTTGGATCAGTTTGTCTGACGATCGCTAAAGCGTGAAACCCAGGGTCACAAACTCACATCTATCCAACAAAATATGTTAGCTCTATCTCTGATATTGAGCGCTTTCTAATAAGTACCGCATATAATATATAAATAATTATACATATATATATTTATTTATATTTATATACACTTTTTCACACATATATATATATATATATATATATATATATATATATATATATATATATATATATATATATCTCTTTCCTTCAATTCAACTGATTTTAGCATTTAGGAGAAAATATTTTTGGAAGATAAAAGCAATGTGCTTTAATTTTTGTAATGCAAACTTCTGTCCATATCGATCAACAGTTGCTTTATTCCTGGATCATACTGAATATAAACAGGGTGCGATGGATATATTGTCGTCTAAATTACGAAACCATGAAAATAACACTGACAACTCATTTTAACAGATATATTTACCAAAACTAAGCAAAAATATTTTGAAATACTAAAGAGTAAATTTATTCAATAAAATCGCCATTGGCTTCAACCACAACCTCCAGACAACTTCTGAATCTCCTGCAAATTTTCTGGACTGTCTCCTTGTTTAAGTTGGTGAATGCTGCCACAATCCTTCCCTTCAGTTCATCTTTGGTTTTACAAGGAGATTTTTTTTTGTCTCCTGCTCAACTGTATCCTACACAATAATCAAGGGGGGTGCAGTTTGGGGAGTTAGGTGGCCAGTAAGGGTTGATATGTTTGCAGAAATTGTCCAACAGCCATGACTGGGTTCGCCATCTAGAATAGCATGGTACTGAGTCCTGTTACCAGACATCGGTTTTTCCAGCAGCCACCATGTTGACTTAGGACAGCACTATCTCCTCTGTGCTGAATCTGAGGCCCTCACCAATAAATTCGGGAGTTCTTTTCTTATCAGAACGCTCATAGAGAGTTTTCCGAGCTGTCGTACCTTTGTAATCATCATTAGACTCATAATACTCTCTCCGATTCTTTTGCATTCTCCTCAGATTGATACCCAAACACTCTGAACTGTTCGTATTTGAGCCTAGGTGGGAATGTCAGGCAGTGCAGCATGCATTTTCCAAATGTCTGGCGGAGTGAATTGCGTCATGGTGCTCTTTTTTCTCACAGACAGTGGACTAGTGATTCTACTATAATGTGCAATCGACAAAATCAAAAACAGACAACGCGCATTCGCAAAATTAAAAGTTTAAAATGGCGACAATATTCCCATCTCACCCTGTACATTTATGGCAATTGTTTGGATGATTTACTCGTTATGGTCCCTAGAGTCATCGAAATTAAGGTCAGTACAAGACTGACGACAAAGTCTCACCAATTTACAATTGAGCTGGCTATATGTACCAATAAATTCTATGCTAATAGTTACTTTTCTCGCATTTCTCACTTGTGGAACTCTCTTCCGGCTCCAGCTTTAAATTGCACAAATTTAAATGTAGTGGTAATCACTATCTGATGTACTCCTGGTAACTCTTCCTCTGTTTTCGCTACTTAGCAGTGTTCCTGTTTCTATGTATTCCCCATTCAGTAGCCGCTTGAGTCTCGGTGGCTTTTATGGCATGTTTGGGGGGGGGACTCTATCTGAAAAAAAAAAAAACAATACAAAGATAAATGCCGGCAAATACACCGTTGGGTATATGTATTTTGTTTGGATGTGAGATGAAGGATTTGCATTTTTTGTCATCGTAGGAATGAGTTTTTTTTTTAAGGAAAATAAAAATAATTGTACCTAGAATAAAAAAAAGATAATGTTGAAATATCCGGGACGCATAACGAGGAAGGAGGGCTTGGAGAATTTGACACCTACGTGACTTAATGATGGTAGAAAGAGAAGAGTGTGACATCGAGTATCCTACTTAAGCGCTTGTGTAAATGGATAATAGAACAGGGAGCCACAACGATAATAAGTAAACAAACTAAGCTTTGAATTACAAAGTCAAGGAAGCTGGGAAGAGCCATGATCACCACTGAGAGATTATTATTTTTTTCTAAGTTTTACTTACTAAGTGTTGTGTAAAGCACAAAGACTCGCTAGCAGGGTCTACAAAAAGTTTGAGATCACTACATTATTCTATGTTTCTGATGCTCGCTTGCTAATAAGTCTTGGTAACATATTCATTAGTCAGAGCTAACCTAGTTAGAGTCACACTAGAATGAACACTTCAGAAATGAGATACTTTTGGGAAAATGGGTGGGGAAGTAATGATGCTTGTACTAGAAAAAGAAAGCTAGATTTTCTATGATACCTGAAGAGAAATAAGGTTTTGAAGCATTTAACACTCACAGGATATATTAGGATATAAGATGGACATCGGAAAACAGCAAGCAGCTAACAAACTTGTATAAGATGAAATGGAAGGAATGGTGCAAAGTTAAATATTACTAGGTGTTACAAAGGATAGGAAGTTGTGGAGCGCCTTTTGTCCACCTCCTGAAGAGACACGGCAAATCGAAGAAGAATACGATCTCACCATCACTACAAAACCTGATATTATTTCGGAGATATTCATCGCGAAAAGAATCTTCATTTGAAATCTTCATAGTGGAGAGTATTTCGAATGTCTTAGTAATTATCGACGCTCTCCTGAGCCTAAATATTGATTTCGTTTTGAAGCCATGCCGTTGACACTTGTCTGAGCAAATGAAGAACGTTTCTGTACGAGTTGATAAATAATTCCACTCCCCAAGACCAGCCATTAAATTATTTTTCGACGTTTTCAGGCTTCGAATAACGTGATATTTCTTTGGCTTCTGCACGAAGTTTGTCGGATAGAGCAGCGGACATGCAACTGAGAGTCCGAGAATAAATTAAGAAAGAGAAAAGATTTGCGATTTCCTTACCGTTACCTTAACGGGTGGGTTTCCTTACCAACTTCTGACGCAAAGAAAAGAATTGATTTTATACCAACTTCGTTTGTTTTGTTTGGTTTGTTTTACAGCATATCAACCCATTGTGTCATTTAATGCTGAAATTTAATGTTTCCTAAACAATGACTAGCAGTGGAGTAATGGATAGCGGCTCGGATTGAGAGCCAGTTTGGAATTCCAGTCAAATCCATTACATTCACTTACGTGTTAATACCTTTGGAAAAGGTATGAATCTTCTTCTCTAAGCTATGGGTGAATAGCAGGACAGACCAGGTTCTGTAGCCTTGGATAGCGTGAACAAATCAGCAAGGTAATTCACTGCTTCCCGATGATTCTTTTCGCTTCTATTCGTTCTGTGGGTCTTGAAGAATCTAATTCTTCCATTTAATGAAGTCATTAGAGACAGAGACCAGTCTCTTGGAATGAATTATTAATTTTCTACCTGTTTCCTTCATTTTAGTATTGGGTTTCCTCACACCGCTTTAGGTCAACTTAACCTCTCTCGGTTAAAATATGGCAAGAGTATGGAACGAGATAAACTTAACGTAACATCATATATCACGGCGAATCATCATACACGGATATCGCCTGAAAAGCCTTCGTGTTAATTATATGAATATTTTAAGATGTACATTTAATTAATTGCTAATATCATTGGTTAAAATAACAATTTCTGCAGTTAAGTTAATTTATTGAAACTGTGTAGATGTTTTTCAATAGGAGGAGATAGGTTTGGCTATCGTACGATTCACAATGCTCTCTGGATTTTGAAACAGGAGTAGAGGTTTATCCCCTGTTCCCTGTTTAGGTTTGGGTTTCCGATCCTTTTAATGTTTTTAATTCTCTTTCTCTCCCAATGGTCTCTTGTGTCTTGGTTGGATTACCACCTAGCTTGGGGTGAAAAATTATTATTATATATATATATATATATATATATATATATATATATATATATATATATGGTCGAGTCCGATTAGTGAGAACGTTACTGGTGAAAGAATATTATTATTATAAATAAATAAATAAAAAATAATAATAATGAAAAATATAAATAGAATAAAATAAAAAATAACATAAAAACGTTGTATAAAACAAATTAAATAATAAATAAAAATAATAAAAATATTCCCAGCATGCAACAAAAACCATTCCTGTCAGACATAGGGATATCCCGACAAAAGACGTTAAATTCAATCTCTTCACCAAGAACCTTCGTATGGTCCATACGTGTCCAACTTCTCTCTGCGATATGGCGTGTATACTACGGAGTAAATTCTCCCTATTATCAGCTGTACCATTTAAATAATTGTAATCTGAAAAATACACACTCCAATACAAGCATATATATAAATAAATTGTATGAAATTAATATACAATTTACCATGATTTCTCTGTTATTTGTGTACGTTTTATTTCCTGTAAAGTATGCTTTTATCTCCGTGAACACAAGGTTAATTTCTGTTGCTACGATGTGAGTGACGAAATAACATTTTTGGGCCACCCACGTCCAAAACAAAAGAAAACTATTCAACCATGCGTGTCGATTTTACACTGGGTACACAGTGTTGAATTAGAAATCAGTACTACAGTGTATCTCGGAGAAATCAAATTGTGATATGTAATGAAACGAAAGAACAAATAAAGTAGAAAAAAACATTAGAAAAGTTACAGAAAATTTATCCAGACTGGATCGTGCAAAACAGAAAAGCAACATCGAAGATTACAATGAAAATTCGTTTAAAGCGAAAATATTTTGTGATCGTCTCGTCTGAGGATTGCTTTGCATAGGAAACATATAGTCATGGAAACGTCATTCGATCTTTGATTGAGTATAACACACACACACACACACACAAACACACACACACATATATATATATAAAGTGAACATAGAAGTCAAGATTTAGAGGCGACAGGCTGTTTCATACACCACAAGGCCCTTGATTTAGGCCACCAGATTGAGTTTGAAGCCGTCACCAACAAATTCTTGTTCTTATCAAAAGGATCAGAATGAGTTTTCCGCGCTACCGTACCTTCGTAATAAACATTAGACTCATTCAACTGTTTCAAAATCCGCTGATTAACACCCAAGCAATATGAATTATTTGTATTGGAGCTTCAGGCGCGAATGCCAAACAATACAGCATGCCGTTTCCAAACTTCTGACGGAACTAATTGTCACATGGTATTATTTTTCTCCGAGACGCTTACTAATTGACCCTACTATACTGCGCAGTCGACAAAATCAAAAACAACAACGAGCATGCGCGGAACTAAAAATATGAAATGGCGATAATTTATCCATCGCTCCCCTGTGCGAGTGTATATATATATATATATATATATATATATAAAAACACATAAATATATGAAGTTATAACTATTATATCTATAAGCAACTATCTATTTCTATACATAGACAACTATTATACGCGTGGTGACATATATATATATATATATATATATATATATATATATATATATATATATGAAAAGTGTATATAAATATAAGTATGTATAATTATTTATATATTATATGCGCGGTAATTATTAGAAAGCGCTCAATATCAGAGATAGAGCTAACATATTTGGTTGGATAGATGTGAGTTTGTGACCCTGGGTTTCACGCTTTAGCGATCGTCAGACAAACATCTATCCAACCATATATATATATATATATATATATATATATATATATATATATATATATATATATATATATATATATATATATATATATATATATATATATATAAATATATAAAATAATATGTGTTATATATTATTCTCTATATATATATATATGCATTTACCATATATATAAAATGAGTTTTCATATATATATATATATATATATATATATATATATATATATATATATATATATATATATATATATATATATATATATATATATATAAAAAAAACAAACAATATATGAAAAATTACACACACAAATATATATATACATATATATGTATATATATATATATATATATATATATGTAGGTTTTTTATATATATATATATATGTGTTTTGTGTTTATAGTGAAATATATATATATATATATATATATATATATATATATATATATATATATATATATATATATATATATATATATAGCTATAAATCCCAAACATATATACAAAATTATTATATATATATACATACATACATATATATACATACAAGTATTATTAATATATTAATTATATATTAATTATATATACATTTTTATCACTTTCATATATAATAAATAGCATACACACACACTTATATATATATATATATATATATATATGCAATATTGGTTTATGAGTGAAATATATGCAATTCAAGCTATAGTGAGGGCAAATACCAAATGCATTCTAGATGACGCTTGCTGCATGTTTGTCGAAGTGAATCAAAATGCTATAAGTAAGCTGGTATCGATTTTATTTGCAGGGGGTGGAGAATCCATCATGCCGAACGTTTGCCTTGAGGAAATCTGATATTGACGTATCCGCGCTCACCAGGTATTGATGGGAAGAAACGCCCGGGCGAAGATGGCCGCTTCCGCAGCAACTGATTGGCCGGCCAGAGCATCTTCTTCGCGTCTGAACACGCGTCTTGCTAAGGAAACTGCTAAATTATATCTGCATATACACAATTAAAGACGAGATATCTATCGTAAGAACAAACACACACACACACACATATCTATGTATCTATCCATATATATATATATATATATATATATATATATATATATATATATATATATATATATATATATAAAGGGAGATATTATTGTTGTTCTAACGAGAGAAACGTGTGTATTTTAAAGAGAGAAAAAGCCGCAAAATATTAAAACTGATCCACAAATAGAGCTCAGTCTATTTATTCTTACAGTGCAAATAATTGGTACACAGTAAAATAAAAAAAGAAGAAAAACTAATACAGAATTTAACAGTTTCAGTGTTTCAGGCTCTTAGTTTCAAATTAATATTTCTTTCTTCATATAACGCCCATTTAATGTTATAAGTTTAATATCCGGGTTTGATTTCATGAAACCGCTTCCCTCTAAGATTAATGAATTACCTTATCACTGACTCGTGCTTTTTGTCTGAATGAAACATTGTAATAGATAAATTCTGTGTTAAATTTTCGACGTTTTTTCTTCTTTTTTTTTTAAATTGTCACGGTTAAATTTCTAATTTCAACATGAGCTCAGTCTATAACGGGGTCGAATGAGACTGATGAATTTTTCGTCGGTTAAAATAATCCTATTCCTTAGATGATGAGGTAATTTGGGATTTTATTGCGTACTAATTACTATACATATATATATATATATATATGAAGAAATTTTGAAAAAACAAACAAAAATCCTTAAATGTAGTTAAAATGAAAGAAAACGATGTCGTATGTCATATACGACATCGTTTTCTTTCATTTTAACTACATTTAAGGATTTTGTTTGTTTTTTCAAAATTTCTTCATTCTGTCGGATTTATATCCATTTATATTATATATATATATATATATATATATATATATATATATATATATATATATATATATATATATATTGGTAACATATATATGTCTATAATTGGTAACAGAAGCCATTGGTTTATACCAACGGCTTTCCATATTTCATACTTCTCCAATTCACTCTCGTGTGGTCATGTGTGGTCATGTGTGACGTCATGAAATGCAGTGCGATTTTCGCTTCTAGCGTCTTATATGCACGTGTTTATCGTTGCTTAGAGATCATCTATGTAAACATTCACAGACTGTCATCACTGTCTTGTCCGTATATTGCTTAATATGTTGTAATTGACATCTTTGATAATGACATATGTAATTTATATGGATCAATATTGTGAATTTCTTTCTTCGTTCAACAATAATATTATTAATCTTATCAGACGTTACGAAAAAAATTTACATAAAATAAATAGACAACACTTGTGTATATTATTTAATGAAACGTGTATGGATATATATATATATATATATATATATATATATATATATATATATATATATACATATATACATATTGTGTAACCCGGATATAAGAGATTTGTCGGGACCGGAGAAGAAGTCTCTTATATCAAGGTTTGGTCTATTTTATATACATTAACACAGGCTCTAATTTGGGACCAAAGAAAATCTCTCTTATATCCGGGTTACACTGTATATATGACTGACTTCAAACATTAGATTTGGTGGATACCAATCTTTGAGTAAACGCACTGTTTTTGATTTAGTTCTCTTTTAAACTTTTTATTTTGTCTACCGGTCTGCGCACTTGAGAAAAGTTTATAAGAGTAACGTCTCCCCCGTCAGGATTCGAACTTAGTTCCTACTTTGCAAGAGAAACCACCGTCCCATTCATTTTACTCTTTAGCTACGAAGATTTTCACATTATATCGAAAGCCATATCTACTCAGTTTCATTCATGAGGATTAATGTAAACAAAGAATTTTTGCTACATGTTTTTAACTTGAAATCTTTTTTTTTCTTTATTTCGACTTACTCTTAGTCGTTCAAACATTGTTTTTGGTTGATAGGAGTATTTGAGTGGATGCATTGCTTCTTTTTTTTGTAAAAGGTGATTATTTCTTCTTTTTGACTTGCACACTCAAGACAACTCATGTTCATTCTTGCAAAATTAGTACCAGCGTCCCGCTTAATTACAACTGCATTCATGCAATGTCATAACTTTGTTTATTGCTAATGCATATGCATTTAAACACAACGATTATACACACGAAATGCACCCATCCACACACACATACATACAGACAAACACACATATATATCTCAAATATAAGCTAAATATATTTATATAAATATATATATATATATATATATATATATATATATATTATATAATAACCTAATTATATTTGTATAAATACCATATATATATGTGTATATATATTTATATATATACATATATATCACAAATATAACCTAATTTTATTTGTATAAATATCATATATATATATATATATATATATATATATATATATATATATATATATATATACATATATATATATATATATATATATCAAAATATAACCTAATTATATTTGTATAAATACCATATATATATATATATATATATATATATATATATATATATATATATATATATGAAATTTATTCGAAAATTATAACTTAAATATGGTATGAAATAACTACAAAATAGCCATTTTGTTCCAACACTTCTGGTGTCTTCTCAAGTGATGATGTTGAACGTAGAATAAAAGTGTTTAAAAGGTTCAAATCAAGGAAACATCCTTCAATAGGGGAAACGCTGTTACATAAGCTATAATGACCAATCAAAATACAAGTATATGAGAATCCCCCCCCCAATAAAACTGACAACGAACCTTGGTTATAATAATTAATGCATTAACGTTACACTTGGATATATATATATATATATATATATATATATATATATATATATATATATATTATATATTCTATATGAATTCTGTGGACTGTGACAGATTGGTATCAAATGACAAATGGAAAAAAATCATTGTCATTTGATACCAATCTGTCTTGTCCACAGAATTCATCTGGGAATTTAACTATATTGTCGACATGGAAAAAAAAAAATAATAATAATCCCTTACTATAAAGGTAATTTACATTAACCAGAAAAAAAGGCTTAGACACAAGCGTTTATCTTTTTTAATTTTGAATTTTAATGTAACTATAACAACAAAAAGCATTTCGATTTCATTTTTGCCTTGAAAAAAATCGGAAGACGAAAAATGTCGGCAAATGTATGATTTTTTCCAATTGTCATATATATATATATATATATATATATATATATATATGTGTGCGTGTGTATGTGTGTGTGTATATATATATATATATATATCAAAATATAAACTAAATATATTTATATAAATACCATATATATATATATATATTAGTTTAAACTACTATATTATATATATGCGCGTTTATATATATATATATATATATATATATATATATATATATTTCACATACAGAATGCATTAGGAGTTTAAGGACATGTGATTGCCAGTCTGCAGTTATAATCAATGCTTTTATCTTTTCAGAGTATCAATGACGAACTATGAGCTAACTCATGAAATAAAACTTGTAATTGTGGCGATCCACGCAAAGCACAGCAATGTTGAGATTGCACGTTTTTTGGAAGTCGCCGGGCCGTTTGTGCCCAAAGTTCGGAAGGAGATGCAAACCTCCAGCGGAAATGTATCGCCTGTAGCGAAACCCAGAATACATCCACAGGTTTCTAACTGTATCAGGACACTATAATTCGTACAACGGAAGCAGAACATTATCGATACAAATCCTGAAATTTCCTTGAGGGCCGTTGTCATAAAATTTCTGGTGTTCAGAATAGGCAATGTGGTAGAGGAAGACCTTTAGACCTTCAGTTGAAGTCATGCACGATGAAGAAAGAGCATTTGATGTATGTACACACAAAAAAGAACAACGGTTACACCGTGCAAAACGTTTGTCGAAGAAGTTGAAACATTCAGAAAATTTATTTTATACCAGTCTGCTATTGAATTATTATAGTTATTGGTGTTTTATTTGGTTTTTTTTTTGGGCTTTTTTTTGTTTTTTTTAGATCTGATTACATCTATAACGGTTTTGGAAGTGTTTGTCATTATTTAGGTACATAAGATAAATTGTTTTGTATATTGGATGTTACAGAGTTATTCATTTTTATTTAATTTATCTTTGTGAATAATGCTATTTTTGTTCTGGTTGTGTATTTTCATACCTTTCTCTTCGCGTTGTGGGTAAAGTGATAGAGACATTGGAAAAAATACCAATCGATCACCAAACTCTAGTTTCCTAATTATACGTAGTTTTCCAATTGGTTGGATATTTATTTACTTTTTCCATACACACTTATATATATATATATATATATATATATATATATATATATATATATATATATATATATATATATATATATATATATATATATATATATATATATATATATATATATATATATATATAGATAGATAAATGCATATATATATATATATATATATATATATATATATATATATATATATATATATATATATATATATATATACATATATATATATATATATATATATATATATATATATATTATATATTTATAAAATAAAATATATATATTTTTTGAAACATATATATACAAAATAACCATATTTTAAATCATATATATATATATATATATATATATATATATATGCACACACACACACACACACACATATATATATATATATATATATATATATATATATATATATATCAAGAGTGAATATATATATATATATATATATATATATATATATATATATACTATAGTTCAGTAGAAGTTTAAGGTCACTCCTGGTTATATATAAATTGGCTCAAATCTTATTTTCTTTTACTTTAAATAAGAGGAAAATATTATACATGATAAAAAAAACGTGTCAGTATTATTTTCATTAGAAATTTTATGATGACAAAAAATCATTTAATGATTTAATTTAGCTCTCGTCAAATTATAATCCTAGATTACTACAGCCTTGATTACTACAGCACAAATATATATATATATATATATATATATATATATATATATATATATATATATATATATATAAATTAACTGATTTAAAATATAGTTTCTTCGCTACACAGTAATAACCATGTTTCAAAAACCGAAGCTAAAAACTTCTAATTTAATTATATAATAAGATTGAAACCATTAGTTATGTTTCATCTTCAAGCGAATTTTGGAATAACTTATTTTTAATTTTTTTTTATTCTTAAACGCACACAAAATTCTTAATTTCTTGTTTCGAAGGATACAGAGAAATCCATTCATTTAGACAGGGGCGGTATCGTGTTTATTTTTATTAACTATTATTGTATCAATCATGAGTTAAGTGAGGTTAAGTTTACGGAGGGTAGGTGTGCATTTTTCAACGAATTTGACATCCATTAAACGCATATCGTCTGTTTTTTTATTATTAACGACAAAAAGTTTTTCGGCATTTCTTCTGTTAAATTCGCACTTGTATACTTAAAGATTTTTTTTCTAAAAAGTTGGTTTGAGTTTGAATACATCATATTTAACTACAACTTTAAAATATTATTTTTACTCTTAATTACTAATAGATTATATTTCTTTTTAAATCAAGTAAATGTAATAGAATTACTTAAATTATTTAAAAATTATTATGACATATCAAATATAAGTATGTATATTATCAGCTCCCATTTTTTTTTCATTTTATTTTTAAATATTATTTAAGCAAAAATTTTGACAATGTCGGTAAAAAATAGCTATTTCATTTCTTAGATTCAGTAATTTTTTATTTTTTATAAACCTAGTAATATATAGTTTCTCATGTATGCACAAAGGACATTCTAACTTTTCTTTTTAATTTCCATTTTACTGTAGGTGTTTTATTGATTTCATTGATGTGCCAGAAATATTTCGAAAGGGATGTCTGATTTCGGTATTTATTTATCCTAAATGAAGTTTGATGTTGATTGGACCTCTTTTTGAACACATGGCTAGAGATTTTTATGTTTTCAGGATTCTCGATAGATGAGATAATGCATTGGTATACTAATGATTCCGTGCGACATTTATTTTGTAGAGAACAGTTATGAAAATATCTACAGTTACATAATTTTGTTGGTTATCTTCATCTGTTTTTATTTTTATATTCAAATTTCTTTAGTTTTTAAAAGTTTTAGCTTCAGCCTTTGAAACATGGTTATTACTGTGTAGCTAAGAAACCATATTTTAAATCAGTTAGTTTATAATATTTATGCTCTGTAAATTTACATTGAGCACTGAGCACTGTTTTATATAAATATATATATATATATATATATATATCCTGGATCACTTGCCCTTGCCTGAGGAGACCTTACAGTCGAAATCTGGGTTGCGAGATTGGTTGGCATTTTAGCCTTTTCGTAAATATCTTACCTCTACATATTCGATTTTGTATTTTTTACTGAGCACTGTTTTATTGTCTATACCTTTTAGGCACGGATGTTTTCAGCCTTCCTTATATATATATATATATATATATATATATATATATATATATATATGTGTGTGTGTGTGTGTGTGTACATATGTATATATGTGTGTATATACATATGCATCTATATATCTGTATATATATATATATATATATATATATATATATATATATATATATATATATATATATATATATACGTGTGATTAAAATGGCTAATAATATATAAATATGTTATTGTGAATATTGTTTCTTTAGAGTCTGTCTATATTTTCTGTTTCTTTAACTATCCTATTAAATCTAATATGGAATAATAATAAAAAAACGAAAGAATATTAATCTACAACCCAGTGTGTCTAAAGATTTTAATTTTTTTATTTTCTTATTGTTCAAAATATATATATATATACATATATATATTCACCGAAATTTATATAACGCGAAGAAATCTCATAAATACAATATAAGCAATACTCCTAACATTACCTCAATAAAACATACGAACTATAGAAACACTATGAAAATAAAAGCAACACATCCAATGACTATGTATTGCATTGAAAACATATTCATTACATTGTACTTCTGGAAAACGCTAATTTAATTTTTTTTTAAATGAATATAGTCGATGACCTACAAAATGTAATAAGTTGGGTAGAATATAAAACGTATGTTGTTACATAGAAATATTAAGACTACTTTTATTTTCTATAAGAGTTTTAAACGCGGGCAAGCAAACAATCTTGCAGACAGATAAACCCACACACAAATACGCACACATATATAATCAATTTTCAAGGTTTTAAACGGACGCACACACAGTTTGACCTTTACATATTAAATTTATCTAATACATGCTATTCTATTTATATGATGTTATCTTCACTCAGGATCTGATATTCTTGGGAGCAGAAATGGGCTTTCCGAAATTCTTACGGCTTACCGTTATCAGAATCTACATTTTAAATTTTATCTCAGTCTTAATGAAATAATAACAACATTTGTGACATTAAAACAGATAAAGAAAAAATATATATATATATATATATATATATATATATATATATATATATATATATATATATATATAGATAGATAGATAGATAGATAGATAGATAGATATAACTATAAGCAGCTCCCCAAAAATGTGTGTACAATTCCATCAAAAATGACATTACTGACCGCCTGTGTGAAAGCGCCTGAAACTGACATACGTGGGCGGTCACTACCTACCTGAAATTCAAACATATTTTGTTAAATATAATGGACAACGAATGTCTATTATGTTTGATCAGAAGCCGTTCTAAGCTTCGTATAGTGGCTTTAGTTTCGGGAGAAAATAGAAACTGGGTATATTTTTATTATGTTGTCCCTCGATCTAAGTTTTCGGCTCATATGAACAATGAACAGAGTGGTTTTATGGAAAATGCAACAGAGATGCTCACCATAAAAGATGACTTCCTGTTATGCTTACATAGAAATTTGCTATGCGACGATAAACGTCGCGGAATTGCAGACGAACGTCGTAAATTCTTAATGCGGCTCTATGACGTGGCACATGACCATGTGAGTAAAAGAAATATTATCACCAGAACCATGTGTTTAAATGCATTCTATTATGTTGTGATTGGTTTGAAATGTAATTTTGTGGGTTGCTTTGTTTTTATGTAGATGGCCTCCAATATCTTAAATACTTTTTACTGTATATATGTGTGAATAGTGATATGTTATCAACCAATATCTGTCTAATATTATGTACATGGCTATGTTTTTCTAAGAAATGCCGTTTAATGGAACTAAGGTCAGAAAAGTGACAGATAAGTCTACGAGAGAGCGTGGTTGTAATAAAACCAATATATATAATGGATTTATTATCTGAACCATTGTCTCCTAGAAATGATTAAAGATATCTTACTGGAATTATCCGAAGTTATTTATAACACTATTAGAATCTACCATAAGCAATAAGCCTATATAATTACTCTCTAAGCTTAACAGATTATCGTGATGAAATCGACCATAAATTAATATGTAGCTAAATTAATCATAGATAAGGATCGTAAGTATAAAATGCATATATATATATATATATATATATATATATATATATATATATATATTATTCCAAGATCATTTTTCAACTTATTAAAGATGATCTTCGACCTCTCTAACCTTCTAACTTTCTGTACTGGACTAACAAGGTCCCACACACGTTTCACGTACGGTTTCATTTTCACGTATTTTTTCACTACTCTTCGGACTGTCAGAGGAGAAACTACCCTCTCACGTGCCATACGTCTTATGACTTTAGTTGTATCTTATCTAATTGATCTATTTAGATCTAAGTAGAAATGATGATCCCTCTTTGATATTTGCCGACCGATTCTGACTTTTCATTAATAAAAGCGATATTTCAACGCTTTAGCTTTTTGAGTATGCTTTAACGAATAGTATTTCCTTTTAGTCAAAGCAAAATGTGCATAAATAAATAAATAAATATATATATATATATATATATATATATATATATATATATATATACACATATATATATACATATATATATACACATATATATATATATACATACACTTATATATATATATATATATATATATATATATATATATATATATATATATATATATATATATATTATAAGTTATTTATATAGACACAGATATTTAAGTAAATGCTATGTTTATGATATACAGTATTAACAACATTTACCGGTCTGAACATCCGAGAAATTTTAATAAAATGTATGTGTGTACTGTCAGGAATCGAATCAGAGGAGTGTTTGTCTAATGTTGTTAATACTGTTTATTATAAACAGTGCATTTAATTAAATATTTGGGTCTATATAAATAACTTATAACAATAAAATATATTAAAATAATTGTCGGACTTTGTCCATTTCGTAGTGTGTGATGTCATTTGTTTACTTTAAGATACGCTTCGAGCAGATATGAACGTTCGATGGAAATCATGAATAATTGTAGTGTAAAAGCAGTAAAATCAACCTTGCTAACCAGACGCTCCTCTGTAGCTAAACTGCTATAAATATCTCAAAAACGTGTAGCATGACGACATTAACAATTCCCGTTGTAGTTGGAGCCTTCGGATTGATTGGAAAAGATTCCAACTGACTCATTAAAGGAATCTTTAATAGCCCATGCCTTAAAAATGTAAAAAGTTGTACTCACAAGTACCGCTCACACCCTACGAACGGCTTTATCTATGTAAAATATGTGTGATTTATTTTTTAAAACACCCCAGTCTAAAATTCCATAATGCCATTTTTGACCTTAGGTCCCTGGTCGTGACCAAAAAGAAATGAGTATAGATAAAAAACCAAAGGAAATAAAATGATAATAATAATAATAAAATTTTAAAGCACCCAATCCGCTCCATAAACAAAGAATCTGCACTCCTCAAGAAAAAAGTGCCAACAAAAAAAACGAAGCGAATACCATCTACACCAAACGAGTAAAACAGAAAGCAAAACAACTTAACAAAATTAAGTTACAAATAAACTGGAAGGACAAGGTTTTGCATGACAAATACCTAAAAAGAAGCAGTCGAGAACCAACAAAAAGCACATTAGCGGCTAAGGAGCACCAAGTTGAAAGCTAAGGCAAAAGTCCTAATTATTACAGCTCAGGATCAAAGCCTCGCAACTAGATGCTCTCATTGTCACATAATCAAGGATGGGACCAACCCGAAATGCAGGATATGCGGAAAATATAATAAAACTGTCGACTACATTATCTCAGGAGTCCTGGAACTAGCAAAAAATGGATATACCCCAAAACATAACAAGCTAGCGACATATGTGCACTGGAAGATATGCAAGAAGCACAAAATCGAAAGCACTGAGAGATGGTATGAGCTCCAAACAGACACAGTTCCCGGAAATAACGATGTAACTATCCTCTGGGTTATGCCCATTCAAAATTGTCCAAATACAAGGACATAGAGATCGAGATTAACATGATGTGGGGAATGAAGTCTGAGACTGTATTTATAGTAATTAGAGCTCTGGGCCTCCTGAGAAAAATAATGGATAATTTTACTAACAGTGTCTCAGCATACAAGTTAGCCAGAAGATCGCCCTACTAAGAACATCCCATATACTAACAAAGTGCCATCATTTAAATGACAATTCTTCTATAGGGCATAAAGACCATTGTTTGCACCCGGTTGTACAGGATACATGCACAAAACATAACACACAAATAATAATAATAACACTAATAATTTCTATTACCTTTTCTTTGCGTTTCTGTCGTATACACATTTCTTTCCGGGTCCCAACCAGTAACTTAAAGTCAGAAATGGCTTTATGACATGTTACTTTGATCATTTTTTGTAAAAAAAAAAAGTAAGCTAAGATCACAAAAATTTTAAATCTATGAAGTATTTCGTGATGTGTGAGCTGTACATATGAGTACGCATTTTTGCATTTCTTTAAGACACGGACTACCAGGAATCCCTTGAATGGGTCTATCAGAATATTTAATAAGCAATCTGAGGGCTTCAACTACAAATAGAATTATTGATGACTTCATGTGCCACATTTTTTAAATTTCCACTTCGAAATCATTGTATTTTGATAGTTTTTTGAAAATCTTCAAAGATAGATTACAATCTGCAACGACTGCCATGTCAATAAGAAAGCCCATTCTGTTCTTGTGGTCTTTGATCACAATGTCTGAGCGATTAGTTTTGACTGTTCTGTATGTATGTAATTGTAAAATCCAATAATATTGTCACAGCTCCTGTCTCCGTAACTGGTTCTGGGTGATGTTCATACACGATTCTTGCAGTTTCTTACCGCAAACGTTTATTATTATTATTATTATTATTATTATTATCCTGGTCCCAAATTAACAGTCGCCCTGTGTGAGCAATTGATTTATATACAAGTATGGGAATTATAAAACTGTTATCGTATTCCAGTCTTCAGATGCTATTTCGGTTCTGTTATTTTCAGTTAGAAGGAAAAGGCCATTCGATTTTTTTTTGGTCGTTTTATTTTCAGTCAAAATTTAAAACATTTCCTCGGAGAATCAATAATTTGCATTAAGTCGCTGACAAATATTCCGTTCTCAATAGTGTGGCTTTTTCAAAAATTAAATAAAATTAGTAGTTACGTTCCTTGCTTTTTTTCATGTTTCAAATGTTTGAACAAGATTTTAGGAAACAATATATTTTGTTTTTCTAGCTATCTGGCGCATTTTAAGAGCTTTGCCATAGAAAATTGATTCTCTGTAAGAGGTTGGGGGATATTGTTATCATCGATTAACGTTCAATGCAAAATTGTTTCCCCAACTTT
This sequence comes from Acanthosepion pharaonis, assembly GCA_903632075.3. Classification (NCBI taxonomy): domain Eukaryota; kingdom Metazoa; phylum Mollusca; class Cephalopoda; order Sepiida; family Sepiidae; genus Acanthosepion; species Acanthosepion pharaonis. The sequence continues at coordinate 1,181,229 of CAHIKZ030003292.1, read as the reverse complement.
AATTTCTAACACTAACCTGCCTATGAATAATTTGAATTCAAATAAATGGCTACTTGATGCAAATAAGCCCATAAATCTTGACGGATTTAGGATGCGAGTTGCAAAGGCAAAATGAAGCACCATATAAAAATTGACATAAAAAATTAACAAGCATAAACCGAAAATATAGTCACAATTAATTATACTTCGTGTAAGAATAATCAGAAACTTACATAAAATACTGCTGTATAAACAAAAAATATAACTTGAATATCGAAAAATGTAGATATATAAGGAAATATGAATGATGATTCTGACTTAATCGCTAAAGATTTATCTTTTTTTAATTATCCCATCTCAAGCAAGGCAATAAAGCCCTTAAGGCGCCAAGCATTACTGCGTATAAGAGAATATGAGGAAATGAAAACATTATTAAACGGAGAGAATAATAAAAGAACAGTAATTAAAAAGAGAGAAGATAACGATTGACATTAATTTACATTTTTCAAAATCAAATTTGACTGGAAAGCATGGAGCCGGAAGAGAGTTCCACAAGCGGGAGTTTGAAAGAAAAAATGTTACGATAGAGCTTACTGTTGCATCTAGCCATTACAGTAAGTGGAGAAGGTCTTGTTATCAAACTAGTAGTACGCTTAAATTCGTAAAGCTAATTGATACAAGAAGCGCTTGGCCAAGTGGTTAAGACGATTGATTTCCAACCATGACATCCGGGCTCGAATCTCACCATGGTTGATTTGTCAGGAATATGGTTACTTTGTGTTGTGATGCAGACAAAAGTTATAGAGTGATACCTAATATTATGTTGGATGACGAAATGCCACAATTTCCAGAAGTCGTTGGATAATTCTGGAGTGTATTTGAGTTATATCTTCTTGATCGCTATCCGCATCTCCTCTGATTTGTGAACAGATCCCTTAATCCTCACCCTATTAATTCTCGATCGGATAAATCTCTGTGCAATATAGTGGCCATAGTTTAGTCTGATGACTCCATGATTCTCGACAGAACCTTTTTGTCAAACTTAATCCGACGTCAGAGCGGATTATCCCACAAGAAAAAAAACAAAACAAAACGTAATTTAGAGCTATCTGGAGTTTGCGAATGATTACTAATTGACATGAAACAGTAGAAGATACCGATAACTGGTCCATTAATTGTTTCAGTGCACCTGACAAAAGTAATGTCACGTGAACATAAACCACGCCATTATGGAACCTCTACTTGACTGCACGGTGGCTTGATGATAAGTTGATGACCTCAAGGGTTGTGCGAGACGCCTGAATACTGCCATCAGCCAGAAAAAAAAAAAAAAAAAACTAGAACCATAACATAACCTCCCCATACATTACCTGTCCTGTTGAGACAAATGCACGACATCACGACACCAGGTGAAGTGCCGTGTCCGTTGCCATCTTGGCAACATTTCGCCTATGCGCAAAACACTGCTGTAATTGAAATGAAATAAATAATGGTATAGAATGTTAACCCATCATAAAAATTTAAAATGTAGGAATAATAAATACTAAATACTTCAAATGTCTAGGTATTTTGTTAATTATACAAAAAAAATGTTTCGGAGAAAAGAATATTGAACTAAAAAAAAAATACTATTTTTAACGCAGTTTATTCTAAACTGTGTTAAAATAGTTTTTTTTTTCAACACTACAAAATTGATTGATTGATATTTAAGGTTTTTCAACTTTTTGAGTGTTATTTAGAGCCGAATTATATTTCAGATTCGAGAAGGTTGATTAAAATACGAAAGGTTCCATCTGAGTATTTACCGACCTCGACGCTGCTTAACTTCAAAGACTTAACGAGAACTTATATATATATATATATATATATATATATATATATATATATATATATATATATATATATATATATATATATATATATATATATATATGTGTATGCGTGCGTGGGTATGATGAAACATAATTGTAATAAATTATATTTAGCAGGGGTAAAAATGCCTAATCTCCAGGTTATAAAGTATGGAAATATAAGCAGTGTGTACACAGTTACCAGCGGCAAATGGCTCTAGTATGACTCATGTTTGAACGCAATCTTCACACTATCTACATATATAGAAAATATTTTCTGGCTTTAAATAATCTGCAAAGGTTCGATATGGCGTAGAAAACGCATCAATCAATATTTTTAAAAATGTGTCACTATGGCAAAACATTTGTATGGCTAAGTATCAGATGGAATGAAAAACAAAGTCAAATGTAAAATTGATACAGCGTAGAGAATAGAATTTAAATTTGGCTGAAAGTAATGCGTCCAAATTGATGGTCTTTGTATTCCGCAGTGTCCGACTTATTCGAGCGGGCGATATGGAGTTAAAATAAAAGGATCGTTGCGGCTGTATCATATCAAATATTGATAGTTGAATTCATTTAGTTCTCATAAAAATTCTAAGAATTACACTTAGCTATATATGAATGGATTAAACGAGCGGGCTATTGATCTAATACATAAAGATTATAGTTGGTGTGGGTGTCCATTCGAAAAGACCAGAAATTGATTAAATATATAAAATAGGCTGCCTCTCTGTGTGTCTATTAGTTCTGCTGGTGTGATGCAACATTGTCATAAATAAGGATATATAATTTATAATCAGTAGGCCGTGTGTTATATCTTTGTGCAACCGAGAGGTTCCTGATTGGTGGTATTAATCAACTTCCATCTTAAGTTTTCCAAATGAAAGGCAATTGTGTTTTATTATTCATTTCCATTATTGAATTTTATGTTCTTTAGAAATAAACGATTCTTTTCTTGACATCTCAGCCATAATGTGCAAATATATTGAATAGCTTAAAGAAAGACAATATCGCATGTAACATCTTATAATATATCCATCTATATTTCTATATCGCTCGTTTTCTGAAAAATAGGAAACGAATCCATTGTACAAAAGAACTTCGCGTATATATATATATATATATATATATATATATATATATATATATATATATATAGAACATCATCGAAGTCAACACTCAGAGGTGACATGCTGTTTCATGCTAGACGCAATCGTCAGACCGCGAGTGTTGGATTTTTCTCGACTATTTATATGTATGGGTCAGTTGTACATTGTGGGTAATCTATTCTGGCGGTTATTTTGGTGGGCGTGGCTTGTTTATTCATTTATTTATTTATTTATTTGGGTTAATTTATTTTACTTGTTTTTTTTTATTTTTCATTTTTTATTTTATATATTTATTTATTATTTTTGGTTTTCGATGTTTTATTAACTGTTTTTTTTTTAATTATATTGACTCTAATACGGTTTAAGGGAGATTACAAAAAGACAGACATTATCAAGAGCTAAAAAAAGATAGAAAAATATGAGAGACATAATCGACTAAACATAGCACATAGAAAAAAAAGAGGAAGAAGAAAATGTAAAATGGCGCTCGAATTTATTACTCATGTCAAAAATTGCAGAACCATTTTTAGGCGAACTGCATTTATTAGTTACACCTCTTCTAACCTTCAGGTCTAAAACCTGCCATACCACGCATATAATACGGAACCACCATCACCCCCTTCATAGTCCTTGTTTAGATGAATCCTACGGGGTTGCTTTCCCGTACATTACTATCTTAACATCTTCAATTCTTTGGTCAACCGATATCTATCCTACATATCCTCATAATATGCACTTCGTACTCGTTCCAACAACTGTATTACACCATTCTCACTCAGTAACTTTGAGTGGCTATTGGGTATATTTCTGGGTGAAAATTAGTTAAAATAAAACGATGATAGTTCTACGTTCATTTTTATTGAGCGGTTCAATCAGAACGCGTAAGTTTCGGGACCTTTCCGATACAAAATTATATCGATAATAACGAGTTTACCCGAAAATTTATATTCATTTGTTTTATAAATTATACCATTTGAAAAAACCTTGTTTATCAAAGTCATTTTCTATATATTTTATAGTAAAATCAGTTTCAATACACTTCTATAAAAAAGAAAATCGGAAAATCATTATAAATCATTTATAAATCATTTATTTATTTACTTCTTATAAAAAAGATTACTGTCAAATTATGAAACTGAGAAAACATTATTGAGGAGAAAGGTCAGTGAGAAAAATAAGATCTTCAATACATTCTTATAGTAAAAAGATTTTCAATTCATTCCTATAGTAAAACAATTCTTAATTCATTCCTATGGTAAAACGATTTTCAATTCATTCCTATAATAAAACGATTTTCAATTCATTCCTATAGTAAAATGATTTTCAATTCATTCCTATAGTAAAATGATTTTCAATTCATTCCTATAGTAAAATGATTTCCAATTCATTCCTATAGTAAAATGATTTTCAGTTTATTACTATAGTAAAATGATTTCCAATTCTTTTTTTATAGATCTTCAATTCATCCCTATAGAAAAATCATTGACAATCCGTTCCCATAGTAAAACCAAGTTTAATTCATTCATGTGGCAAAATAATGTCTAATGAATAACTGCAGTAAAGTGAACTTAATTTATGTCTTAGTAAATTAATTTCCAGTGCATTTCCACATTAAAATTATTTCAATACATCCTTATTGGAAAATCAGTTAATGGATTCCTGTAGTAATTTTTTTTTTATCTATTTCTATAAGAAAATAATTTCCAATGCATTCCTTAGTATGAATATTTACATATTCTACCTTCAAATAATTTTCAACACGCCTTTAATAAAATTGTCCAATGATTTCTTCTTATTTTAATATTTTCTGTGTCGCTACGTATGCAATCTTTCGAGTAAATGAAACTCTTTGACTTGCTTGTTCAATAAATTCTGCTCGTGATAACAAAAGTTACATTAACAGCAAGCAGAGAAGTAAACTCGTAAAGGCCATAAAACCTGTAGCAGATATAAATCGAAACAGGTATTTATAACATGACCGGTGGATTAATTAATTTAGCAGGTTTGCCCGGCAGAAAAGTTTTTAATCCTCTGCCTGTATTTCAGCCCACTGTGACTCTTGTTCTCTTATTGATTGGTTCGTTTTCTACGGAATTAACAACCCGTTGCAGGTTATTTAAACCCAGAACATATTTTTAGATTGTAATGATTTAATAATGAAAGTCTTATCAATACACCCAGAGCTGGCCCGAGACAGGTAGATTCATAATTCTGCCCCAAGGGTATTTTGCTCGTAATTGAATATAAGGGACCCAACGGGATTTGGAACACGAATCTCTGATGAACAATTCCGAGCCATTATCCTTTACACCACACGCGCATTCAAGTTTACAGCACCCAGTATTCCCAAGCGGTCACCCGTCTAGATACTCGCCAGGCTCGACGTTGCTTCATTTCAAGGAACTTACGGTAACCGACGCGCTCTGCAATTTCTACAAACGACCGTTTCAAATAAAGAACACTTAATATTTTTATTCATTCGCTCCGAGGAACTCTCAGAAGTGACAATATTGAGATTTTGTGCAATATCTTGAAAATTTTCATTATTAGATTGTCTATCGTTCTCGGTTCGAAATTTTTGAGTTGTTCCAAAAGAAAGGTCCAATACAGCTGCCATTATTTCAGAAATATCCTTTCTCCCCTAATATTTCCTCTCATTATCAATAACATTTAATATTAGGTTGGTGCAAAATAATGACGTAATAATGTCGTTTTTGACGTATTTTTTAGATCAAAAACGACATTATTACGTCATTATTTTTGCACCAACCTAATACTTGAGATCAATGGTTCTTAACTTTTTCCCATGTACCTCTTTTGCTCTGATGTATTTTGTGCCCCCACCCCACCCCATAACCATTCGATGAAATAAAAACTTAGTTTATTTTTTACTTATAAATAAGTTTAGGAATTGCATCATAGAAAATAGTAAATATATATGCTTTATTTTTAAGTAAAACTAATATAATGAAAATAAACCTCTATTTACCAACGAAATTCTATGGAATATTTATATACAGTAGTAAAATAACTGATAATAAACCATTTTAAAATATGTGCATAATTAATAAATACAGTGTAACCCGGATATAAGAGAGTTGTCAGGACCGGAGAAGAAGTCTCTTATATCCGGGTTTCTCTTATATCCGGGTTTGGTCTATTTTATATACATTAACACAGGCTCTAATTTGGGACCAGAGAAAATCTCTCTTATATCCGGGTTTCTCTTATATCCGGGTCTCTTATATCCGGGTTAGACTGTAAATAAAAAATGTTAAAATTTATTCAATGAGATTCCTGTGGTTGATGCTGCTGATCTGTGAGTTTTTTTTTATTTTCTGCCACGTCGATGTCAGTGATAGTCGACGACCACCCCTTTTCACAATGTCGAGTTTATTATTATATTAATTAACTTATATGAATAACTGTGGAAAAATAAGTGAAATTACCTGAGTGTGTTGTGGTTGCGGTCAGACGTGGGAGTCGGAGTGTTTCCTATGCTGTTTTTTTCAAAGCGTGGCCCCTCCGAGCTCTGGTTTTTATAATCATTTTACCAGAAGGGGTGAGATGCTCAGGACTGCCACCTTGTTACTTATGCTTGCCTTCCATCCTTTCTCCACTTTTCCTTTGTGAGATGGACTTAGGAGAACAGAGTAGTTCCGCGAGCTTTATCCTCATATAGTTAACTGATCCCTGTTTGGATTTGGGCCGCGAGTTATGCAATGTATTGCAAAACTTACTCTACCGAGCCGGCTTCCAGCTGCCCTTAGATTCAAAAGGAATTTTCGACATATATTAATATTTTATTTTATTAATGTTTAAAATTAATATTGTTACAGTGTAACCCGGATATAAGAGACCCGGATATAAGAGAAACCCGGATATAAGAGAGATTTTCTCTGGTCCAAAATTAGAGCCTGTGTTAATGTAAACAAAATAGACCAAACCCGGATATAAAAGAAACCCGGATATAAGAGACTTATCCGGTTCCGACAACTCTCTTATATCCGGGTTACACTGTATATACTATTAATATATTAAATTCATTTATATAATAAATTATAATCTTTATATATTTTCCTTTATATATATATATATATATATATATATATATATATATATATATATATATATATATATATAAAAATCTTTGTTTTATCCTTCTAAGTTTTGATTCAACTTTTACAATCAAAACATCCAGTGGAGTAAAAGAGACATCGCTTTCTTCTCTTGATCTCGAAGTGACTGTATGGATCACGAAAATATTACCATGGATCTCCGATTTGCTATTTTTTTCTATGTACACTTAGTAACGTCACATAGACCCTAGGGTCCATATGGACCCCGGTTGAGGACCAATGCTTTAGATTATACCCGGAGGCCACAGACTCATTAAATAGCGTAGCTAATAGAAAACTGACTACAGGCTTTTATACAGATGTCACATGTTGAAAGTAACTCACTCTTTCTTAAAAATACTTGACAGTAACTCCTGCATTCCAATTTTCGCATTTTTTTTTCGTGACTAAATCAGGGATACAATTTTTCTAGAAATGTTCAATTTATCCTTTCTGGTAGTTTTAACTCAAGAGTTTTATTCATTGTCCAAGTAGTGGCGCCATATATTAAAACCGCCTCTACTGTGTCGCGAAGGACTTTCCGCTTGAGGCTGTCTAGTAGATCAGATTTCCAGATTCTAGTAGATCAGATTTCCAGATTACATCCAATTTATTCAAGGCTTTAGTTATACAAATTTACACATCCCTTTCAGTAGAGTTTGTTTCGCTACCGAATTATATAAAAGATTCGCCAGATTTTATTGATTCTCTTGAGACTGTTCGTATTGAGCCTTGCTGGTTGAAGCTTATGAATTCAGTTTTAGAAGCATCGACATATGTAGCTAACAAAATAATCGTTCGCATTGATTCGATGATCCCGACTAGGCTCGATTCCTTTTATATACACATTTTTTTCCGATACGAGTAACTAGTTTCGGCTATCGCCCGGTTACCCGTCTTTTGAACAGGAGTAGAGGTTTATCACTTGTTTCCTTTTTAAGATTGGGTTTCCATTTCCTTCAAAAGTCTTCTCTTTAACGCTTATTTGCCGTTTGCGTCTTAGTGTCGTTATCGCCTTTATTGGGCCAAAATGATTAAAATAAAAGTAACGTGTTTTATGGTCGATGGTAATTAACACTGCCAAATTGAAATTTATTTATTCCCACAGCTACATTTAATCGATTCTTAAATTCTTTTGGTAAAGTTTACAAAAACACTCTTCGTTCTTCCGCACACAGTTTTGGTACGGCATCTGTTGTCTGCGAAGGCTTTATGTCATTTCGTCGGGAGACGGCTTTCAAGATAATCTGGTCGACGAGCGCGATCTTACGAAAGAAGAGTATCCCTTACTGTAGCCTTTGGCTCCCAGGTTGAAATGTCTTAACAACGACAAGGAATCACTCGCCAATGGGATTTTGCGAGGTACCGTCTAATTCTGGAAAGAACTGTTCAGCGGGTCTGGCAATTTTGTCAGCGTTTGTGTGCGCTGTGCTGTTTGGAAGGAGCCCATCGCTAGGCACCTTTTTCTTTCACTGCAGCATCGTATAGTAGTCGTTATGCAAATGAGTTGAATATTATGGTGTCAGTTTATTGATTAGTACGGAGGTGGGGACTTCTAATATTAACAGTCGATTTCTCTTTTTGTTTCTTGTAAATACTTTGTTTTTTTTAATTAGAAATAATTAATGATTGTCGAACATTTTTAAAGTTGTTATTTTCTCGCTGCTCTAGCAAAAACATTGTATACATGGGACCATTTTCGATTTCTCAGGCAAAATGTGGTATCATGATGTCTGCGGTAAGAATGATAAGTACAGATGTTAGTGAGAATAATTGCAAATTTTTAGATTAAAAGATAAGAGAGAGGAGATGACCCAAAGCCTAGCGTGGAAACTTTAGTTATATTTTTGTATTTCACAAAAATAAATATACATTTTTTGATACAGGACCTCATTTAGAGGTAGTAAAGGAAAGCGAGAAGAAAGGACTAAACAACAACTGTAGGACAGAAACTATAGCAATTAAAATGCCCAGGAAGCGAAATATGAATAAAAAAAGTACACAAGTCGAAATATCTGAGAACAATGGATGGAATTGCAGCACCGAAAGCCGAACCTATATTGCATTAACGAAAGTTGTCTTCCAAAAGCTAAGAAAAGTACTAACAGGAAAAGTTTCGAAAGAAACACAGAAAAGCGCGCTGAACTGTTGTCTAATAGCAATCTTCTTATTTGAATCTGAATGCTGAACAATCGCTACACAGATGAAGATGAAATTATTTCCTTGATTTTTAAGGGGCATATCAACTCATTAGGGATCATTTAAAGCGGAAATTTAATTTTCTTGGCAACATTAGTAATTTAGTCAAAATGTGTTGCTGATATATTTTTTTTCTTTTACAAAAAAAAAATGCTAGTATTTTTTCTAGTTACAAAAATGTATTATATTTTTCATTACAAGGAGTCTTTGCTAATATATATTTTTTTTACTTTGAAAATGTATTGCTGGTATTTTTATTATAAAACTTTTTATACTTGGTTTACACATGGTGTCTTGACTTCAATTTGGAGGTGAGCTATTTGTCCATAGCGGAAACGATAGCAATTAAGAGTGGGTTCCACGCTCCTCAAAGCCTCTAATCTCCTTACTGTTGGATGCAGTTTATCGTCATAGCGTAGATGAAGATAAAACTGAAGATAACAGAAGGTTGATGATAATACCATGAAAGGCTTCCCAAGAAAAAATGCTGCAAAAAGGGCACGTATATTCAAAATCAGAATGAGACAGGATACACATTTGGAAGAATAAGAAAAGAAAGATTCGAGAATTTGACACTCACAGAACATATCAAAGAGTAAAGGTTTAGGAAGAGACAGCGGGTGGTGAGAATTTAAGGATTCATGATGGAACGTGGGGTGCTAGGTTTTACAAAGAGACAAACTTTACTAAGAGCTAGAATGGAGAGGAAGTTGTGGTAGTTTAAGTTTCGAGCCGTGTTTATGGCTTTAAATGTTAGAACACTCGTTAGGTGATAGAAAAGAGATAGTTATAAAGTTTGCCACTAAATAATTAGATAAATCACTGAACCCTTGTTTGGCTGCCACTCGCTGAAGTGATTGAAAGGAGAAACCTTAGGATGAAATCTATAGCATAAGAATTTCTAACTGAAGGCCGTAGTTGTCTTTGAAATTGGTGTCTGTCCATCTGTATTCTTGCAATTTATATATACCTAGACTACCTTTGGGTCACCGACGGTTCAAGTTATAAAACACTGAAGTTGATTTCCACCTCGCGAAGGAGCACAGCACATAGAAGAAAAAGGTGTTCCGGTAAAGTATGAATCTGGAATCATTGCTGCGATTGTTTGGTCCAAGTAATGTATAAAATAGAAGCAACTATATTAAACTAAAGGCAATTTCGCATTTATAGTTGTAAACATGTTGCGACAATTAACGTTGCAGAAAAGATGGAAATATTTAATTCAAAATGTCCAATCATAACGCGACAAATAAATCTCAGCCTATTATTCGTAGGCATTTAGCGGTGGCGGGAAGGAAAGCGAGTGCAAGCGAAAGAGACGGAAGAAAAGGATGGGAAAATGTGTAATCCGCGCTGTATAGAATAAGTGCGTCTTCCGTTAACACTTTCTCGTATAAAAGCGGCCTGCGATAAAGGCCAGACATGCCTGCCTGACTAGGCTTCCTATCACCGGAAACGGTCAGCCGGTTTAAAAGAAAGCCAAATGAGTCACCTACTGGCTAAAAGATGCAGACGGCGAACGGATTAAGTTTCGGGTCGTGTTTATGGCTTTAAATGTTCGAACACTCGTCAGGTGATAGAAAAGAGATAGTTATAAAATTTAACACTAAATAATTAGATAAATCACTGAACTCTTGTTTGGCTGCCACTCGCTGAAGTGACTGAAAGGAGAAACCTTAGGATGAAATCTATAGCATAAGAACATCTAACTGAAGGGCGTAGTTGTCTTTGAAATTGGTGTCTGTCAATCTGTATTCTTGCAATTTATATATATACCTCGACTACCTTTGGGTCACCGACGGTTCAAGTTATAAAACACTGAAGTTAATTTCAACATTTAGAAAATGCCTGTTACAAGGAAGTTGACATAAAAATACGTACTGTATAAACAACTCGTATTTTTAAATCTTATTCACTAAAATATATTTTAAACCAAGTTAACTTAAAAATTATTTTTTAATATGGCAAAATTATTTTTAAATCGCATTCACTTGAAATGCTTTTAAAATATCGTAAAAAATACTTTTTAATTATTTAGAATAGTGTTTCTTTAAAAATGCTAAAATATAAATACTTACTCTACAAACAGCTGGACAAAACAGCAAAGCGGGATCACTTTGTGTCTGTCTTTAACCAAAAAATATTTTAATTAAAAATATTGTTTGTCTGAAAGAAGTTAAAATAAAAAAAAATACTTACTGTATAAAAACTCGTATTTTTCGATCGTATTCACTTAAAATATTTTTTAAATCAGATTAACTTAAAAATATTTTTAAGTATCTAAAATATTGTTTGTTTAAAGAAAGCCGAAATATAAATAATTACTTTACAAGCAGCAAAGCGGGATTTCTTTGCGGTTGTATTTTACTTAAAAATATTTTAATTAAAAAAAGTTGTCTGGAGAAAATTAAAATAAAAAATACTGTATAAAAGATTTGTATTTTTAAATCTTATTTATTAGATTAATTTAAATCCATATGCGCCGGCCGGCCGGCCGGACGGACGCACCACGCAGAGCCCGCCCGCGCGCACGCACGCAATCACAGAGAGGCGTAAAGAGAGAGAAGTGGAAAGAAACTTAAATCATTATGTGCCGGACGGACGACGTACCACGCAAGCACGCAATCACTGACCATTGTATTATATAGATAGATACATATCATACGATTTTGTCCGGCTTTAAGAAGACTGTATCTATACTGATTTGATGGTGTTGTAAGGGGTGGTTGGCAAGGAATGAGACCTTGGAAAGCTGATCTCGAATTCCAATCGAGTTCATCATATTAATTTAAGTAAAAATGCTTTGGATTTGGTATGACTCAATCTCAATCTATGTAAAGTAGGAGACTAGACTAGGTTTTTCCAGTTTGGTTGACAACCTGTATGGGAGGACAGCTCTCAATGTAAATAAAAACGTATATTGCACAGGGGTTCACAATGATTTCAAGAATCCAGATGCGGTTGACATGCTGCTGAGGATGATGATGAATAAGAGAACATTAAACAGAAGAACAGATATAAAAGTTACTTTGCTATCCGGATGGAAAACTCCTTGAGGACAAAAGCTTCCATAAAATAGATGGAAATAATAATAATATACGAGTAATTTTTTTAATCATTTCAATCTAAGCAAGGCAATAAAGCCTTGACACAAGAGATTACTGAGTCAAGGGAGAGGAGAGGACATTAAAAGAGGAGGATTTAAGGAGACAAAAGATGACGATTGACATTACTTTTAATTTTTGAAGATTAAATTTGACTGGGAAGTATGCTGCCGTAAGTATGTTGGATAAGCGAGATGTGCGAGAAAAAAAAAAAATTCAAATATAACTTATGGCCACCCCTCGTAAGTTCAAAAGTTGTGACTTAGTTACCAATCTAGTGAAGTAGAAATACTAATGAGGAAAGCGATATTTATTCTGTTTTCTACAGAAATGTGGCACTTGGCCGAAAAGAGGATTGGGGGAAAGGACGGTCTTGTTCTGTCTTAACTATAACCTAGCTAGCCGCAAACACTGACCCAATCGTACGAACAATATTCCTTACACCAAAACAACACATTCATACGTACCAATGAGGAAAGCTCATCAGAACAATTATCATAAATCTATTTATGGAAGAGGCACAAGGAAGCTACGCTACATTGGTGGGAAAATGAGTGAAGCCTAGATTCCAGGTCAGGATTGATAACGTTACCGATTCTTCTTTGGATTTTGTCAAGGATGTTTACATAGCAGAAGCACCAGACCAGATGTGGCAGCAATAGGTGACTTATAAATGTACAAGATTCTGTCACTAAAAAAAATGTCTAACAGTACATAATGAACAGACTTTCTTCACAGCAGACATAGCAGTTGATTCAATAGAATCATTCTACTTCATATCAGTGGAATACGTCAGTTGGTGCCATTATTTATTCTCCTTTATTTATTCTCAGTTATGCTGATGGAAGGCAAACAAGTTCTTAAACATCTTAAATAGAAAAGCAGTTTCGTTTTATGGGTGTCAAAATTAACAAACCAGTTCATAAGAGATTACAGGTTATTTTCAATATCAGCTGTCAATTTGATTTTATCGAACCTGGCCGAAATCTGAAAGGAAAATTATTAACAAACTGCTTTTTCCCACTGACCACTACTCTGTGGAACAAACTCCTAAGAGGATGTTTCACCGATTAATAAAATCTTAACCTGTTCAAGTCATGGGTTAACCGTTATCTTAACCTGCTTATGATAAACTACCCTTTAATGTAATCCTCTACCTTGTATACCTCCACCCCCGAGCCTTAGACATAGTGAACCTTACTGTAAAAAAAGATCTCGTCTCAACTCTGTTCATTTTAGTAAGGTTCCAAACAAGCAGTATATTAATTACACTATTTATATATTCGGATTGTTGTCTTCACGTTTATTGTTATTATAACATTTCGACTGAAAGAACAAAGATGAGGACAATAGTCCGAATATATGAATAGCGTAAATAATAATGACAGCTTATCTCAGAAATTCAGACAGAAAGTAACATATTATCTTTACAAATATTATCGCCACCGTATTAAATTATAAAACTCGCATTAGACACGATTTATTTTTCTTTTTTCATTCGATATTAACAAAATAATGTTTGGAAAGAAAGTCAGCGAATTAGTGACACTTACTCTGTTGTAGGTGAGGCCAGGTCAAGGGTCAAAACAGAAGAAAAATGTAAACTAACAAACAAAGCCCGCCGGTCTCGTTAAAGTTATTCAGAGCGCTAAGCTGCGCGCATAGTCTTTTCAAATTAACTTAAATAAATGAACGGTTTTCGTATGATAAAATTATATAAATAACTGCGCTAATTTCAGTTTAGATTGGTCTTGTAAATACAGTTTGATAGCTCGATTTTTATCTCTTTAAAAACACACCCTCACGCATGCGCGCTCCTAACCGGAAAGGAAAGACGGGAAACGTATAAAAAGAATAAAAAAGAAACAAAATAATGCATATGTGAATCTAACATTAAATGATTTAAAAATACATTAATATTGATTTTCGGGAAAAGAAAGCAAGTAAAGCCATTAAAAAGATATAAATATAGTTATACATGAATAAATAATGAATAAAAAATGAATTCGCATGGAAATAAATCGAATAAAATTTAATATAAACCACATACAAATCTAAAATAAATTCTCGCTGAAGCATGCATAAAATATAGAGATAAATTTCAATAATTGTTTAAGTGAATACATATAGCAATAAGTGTGTATATATATATATATATATATATATATATATATATATATATATATATATATATATATATATATATGATGCATAATGCCTACACACATATACTCACGCTAACACGCACACTTACGAATATGCATTATTATCCGAATCCCACATCGACAAACCAGAATTATAATACACTTCCGCTGCATCCGCTGGTTCCCAAACTTCATGAGTTCAAGCGCCTTACGAGGCTGGCATCCTGCTCTCATCCCTTCACTGTCGAAACTCCTAAATGTAGCCGTCTCTTCTATTCTAATAGCTTCATGTCTCGCACCTCTCGCCTGTGGAACTCTCTTCCCTTCTCCTGTTTCCCTGAGAGTTATAATCTCCAGCTATTCAAGTGTAATGTCAATCGACATCTCCAGTTGCCTTAATCTATCTACTACCCTCATCCTTTCTTCTATCACTCCTATCTGATCTTCCTATTTTCTGTAACCCCTTGCGTCCTAGTGGCTCCCCGCCTTGCTTGGGGTGAAATGCTTATAAAAAAAAATATATATATATATATATAAAGCGATGTTTAGGTTTTTCTTGTTAGGCTGGAAAGTCTTTCATTTTGGGGAGCTTTGAAAGAACACCTGATAGATCCTGTTTGAAAGGACGCCATGAATTATACAAATGCTCAAATCCAAGTCAAATTCACGTGAAACCTGCTTTACCAAAAGAAAAACAAATAACACAAATATATATATATATATATATATAAAAAAAAACAGAATTTCGTTTTCCTCTCTCTATTTCCTTTTCTGGTGAAGCTTTATTAGAAGTGGTACATGTTAAATCAATAAATATTTCCTATTTTTTTTTACCCTAACATTTAATATTGCAAAACATAACTACATGACATTATTTGAGATTTAAGCAAACATAACAAGATATGTATTAGAGAAGGAGATAAGTTTTTTTTATAATAATGTTCAACCGGTACAAGGCCCATGAGCGACCCAAGCTAGAGAATTAGTATGTGGTGTTGTACGTGACCAATAAGAGGTAAGGAGCGAAGGTTTTCAGGTTATACAGAAAGATAACGGTTAACTCTAGACTTGAAGATATCAAATTGTAGTAATTGGGAAAACATTTTTTCCGTTTGTAAGTTCCTCAAACTTACAGTGATTTGGTAAACGCAGTTCGAATGGAAAATATTCTTACTATTAGAATGGGGATAATTCCCACATGTGTAGGAATCCCGATTCCACAGTTCAGGGGTAGTAGGAGTAAAGAATTTAGTCTGTAATAAACACATGCTATGGAATGCTGCGAGAAGCTCTGAACTTTCTGTCTGTGGCCAACGGGTTGTAAGATTGGAAAGGGTGTGCTTGTTGGAAAATAATTCATCAACCACAAGGCCGTGTTGAACGCTTTTGAGGAGCATGGAACCACCTCTTAATTGCTGTTGTTCCTAGGTTCACCTAATCCGGGGTGATAGCACCTGTAAGGTATGGCAAATAAGCTATGGTCAAATAATGAATTCGGCGGATTAAGTTCACGCCGATATCTCCATTATATATATATATATATATATATATATATATATATATATATATATATATATATATATATATATATTAATGAATGTATACCTACGTTCTAACTGTAACTATTAATTTAAAAATACTTTGTGTCTGATGAGTTGGTGGAACAGCGAAACTTGAAGTTGCACTTAGAACGCAGGTATATTTATATTTATTAATATATACT
>CAHIKZ030003292.1:1122500-1162500 GCA_903632075.3 Acanthosepion pharaonis | reverse complement strand
CACAAATTGTTATAAACCCAAAAGATTAATCTGAAAACTAGAGTCATGTTCTGAAATAGCCTGGTCAAATCTAGACTTTGATATGTATGCTATGTTGGCGCCAAACTCAGTCAGTAGCATCTAACTTCAGTCCGTATAAACCGTTTCTACGATCTAAAAAATGGCTTTCTACGAAGCCTATGTTTTTTTGGTGAATGTATTTAAAGATAAACACTCAGTTGTGGAGCAAGCTAAGTGAATAATAATGCAACCTTTAGAAAGAGAGCTATTTATGATTTTTTTAGTCCATTGCTTGGGCTGTGATTGGCTGAAGAGTATTTCAAAAATTTGATTCATCAAAGGGTTTGTGGATTTTTTGTCTGCCAGCTGGACGCTAGCTGGGAATTTACAAAGTGCTGTTTATTATTGTTATTCTACCGTTTCGCCTTGTGGATTGGCGCTACAGAATCACAAACAAAGAACCGTGCCTAATAATAGAAACCAGATCATTTTAAGACTTTAAACAGCACCAACAACAGAAATGGATATCACAGGGAACTCCAAAAGAAAATAATGATATCAATAATTCAAATAAAAGGTTTGGAAGGGCATCCTCATTAATTTTGGACATAGCAGCAACAGATATGAGATTTGGGGAACCTATTTTTCTGAAAAAATTGTTTTACGATAAGTATCTTATAAATTTAAACAGACATTAGTATTGACTGTCCGATCAGTGAGTGTCGAATGTTTCCTTGGGAGGCTATTGGGTCAGTCGGTGGTGTTGTTCTATGACACTTAATAACAATGCCGTACACGTGGATATTCTCTCGAGGACTATATTATCAAGATCTAATTTCACTGACAAATCGATTATGTTTGGTATCTTAGTGGAAAAAATTCTAATAATCATTCAACTGCTTGCGAGTATTTAGCTTGAGATTGTCATGTTAATGGTAATCTCTTGGGCAAATAATGAGGAAGGATAGCTTGGAAAACTTAATCCTCACAAGGCAGCGAAGTACCTACTTGACGAGCTTGTGGAATGGATGTCGATAAGTGAAACGTGAGCCTTCGCAATGGAAGAAACACTGTTATGGTCCAGAAGAAAGAATGGAGAGCTATGGCCGCCCAATTCCTGAAAGGAGGCGACACAAAGGAGGGCGAGATGAAGGAAAGAAATATAACTTTGTTCTGGAAGATATACAACTGGTAACAGGTAATCAATTTGTAGACATGTGTGTAAATTTCTGGCATGAGAATTTGGCATTATTTACATTCTTATATTTGGACTGTTGTCCTCATCTTTGTTGATACTATCACAACACTTCAGCCGTTGTGCTCTCGATATGGAGTGTATCGATAAGGTGTATATCGATCTGGGTAATTTACAGAGAATTCTAAACTGAACAATTTATTTAATCTATAAGGTCAGGTTGCTCATGTGTAGAGACATATATTTATTATTCTACAATTCTTGCTCACCCGTTTCAACTGGATGCAAGTCAGCAGTTCTTGACGCAGGTATTGAACTGACAATCACTATATCATTAAATGCAGAAACCAACGCTTTATCTACTATTATAATGTCACGTAGGAATATTTAAAAAAACGTTATTGAGTGAAGTTACACATATGTCTCTTAATTAAAAATTTGCGTGTTTAGTGTCTGCTAGTCATTAACTAGTATAATCGTAGAATTTGAAACAGTGGTTTTCTGAACTTGGAATAATTCAGCTGTAATCTTCTATAAAGTATTTTCTCGTCAGAATCCATTTTACACATTTAAAAATGTGCCATTCGTCCATGCATTGAATACTCTGGCCATATCTTGACTGGTGCTCTTGCTCTTCACCTCGAGGTTCTTGACAAAATCCCAAAAAGGAAATGCAATGTAATCGATCTGGACTAGGCATCTGAACTCCAGTCACTTTTTCACTGGCATGATGTGGCTTCTCTCTGTCTTTTCTACAAATGTTTTCATGGTAACTGCTCTGACGAGATTTTTTTACATGAATTTAAGCATGCCACTATAGATTGGCATCAAGTTCCACTCATTTATTATTGAAATAGTTAAACGTAAGCTCCATAATAAAACACATACAGTGTGTTGCAAATATAGATATACGGTAACTATTATACCAGTATCGACATGTTTGTATAATCAATAGATAAATTTTGTGCGCATGTTTTCGTTTTCATTATAGTATACCTATTTTCGGACACCCTGTATATTTGATGTTAATCCCACACATGGAACACGCACCTATTGCATTCTCATTGTTCCCAATTTTATCTTATTTTATTTTTCCTTCAACTTTTTATCCCTATTTTCTTTTATAATCAAAGTCTCCGCCTAAAGTCCGTAATTTTATCGCCTGGTTCACATTTGTCACCCGGTTCAGACGTATCGCCCGGTTCACACTTGACACCTGGTTCACACTTGTCGCCCGGTTCAGACGTATCGCCCGGTTCACACTTGACACCTGGTTCACACTTGTCGCACCTGGTTCAGTTCACACTTGGCACCTGGTTCACACTTGTCGCACGGTTCACACTTGACACCTGGTTCACACTTGTCGCCCGGTTCAGACGCATCGCCCGGTTCACACTTGGCACCTGGTTCACACTTGTCGCCCGGTTCAGACACCTCGCCCGGTTCACACTTGACACCTGGTTCACACTTGTCGCCCGGTTCACACTTGACACCTGGTTCATCGCCGCCCGGTTCAGACGCATCGCCCGGTTCAACCTGGTTCACACTTGCCGCCCGGTTCAGACGTATCCCCGGTTCACACTTGACACCTGGTTTACACTTGACACCTGGTTCACACTTGTCGCCCGTTTCAGACGTATCGCCCGGTTCACACTTGACACCTGGTTCACACTTGACATCTGGTTCACACTTGTCGCCCGTTTCAGACGTATCGCCCGGTTCAGACGTATTGCCCGGTTGACACTTGACACCCAGTCACACTTGTCGCCTGGTTCAGACGTATCGCCCGGTTCATACTTGTCACCGATTTTTGAACAGGTGTAGCGGTTTATCCCATGTTCCTTGTTTCATATTCGGATTCGGGTGCCATCTAAAGTCTTTTATTTCTCTTTCAATCCCAGTAGCCCCTTGCGTCTGAGTGGCATTATTGTCTTCCTTGGGATAAACTGATAAAACACGCACCTGCATATATACAGAGAGAGAGAGAGAGAGAGAGAGAGAGAATTAATACAAGGGAACTCTTTATCACATAGATATATTTTTAATCAGTGTGTATTACGTCTACCGACCTGTGTGCCCAAGAAAATTTGAAGAAAATGTGCTCTCCGATAAATTTCTTGGCAATACAATATCAGCTTGCCGACTCCAGATTTTCGCCTCCCGACAATCACTACGTCTACTCGTCAGGGGATATCAGCAATTGACTGCTTATGCTTCTCAGTTTTTCTTTTGTTTATATGCACATTTAATTGGTGCAAGTTTTTGTTTTATAGTGTTTGTTTTTTTGTTTTTTTCCATAGTGTATGCGTGCGTGTCAGCGCCCATTCACATGAAGATGATACCGGATGAGATTTAAAGTTCTTGGCAAAATAAAAGAAAAGGAATTTAATATCAACATTAAAAAGACGATCAGAGAATTTGAGACAATTAAAATAAAAAGAAATAAATGTAATATTTCCAGATTATTCAATCATACTTGTTTGAATAATATGATGCCTAAATATACATACAAACACAAAAACACACAAACAAGTATCAGTTCCAGTTACCATATCCTTCTTGTGAAACAAATATTGAGAGTATATCATTTAACGATTGTCAGGTATTATTACACACAGTGCAACATAAATTTGTATTTATAAATATAACCTCAAGATATAAGCAGTAAAAATACGAAGTTTTGTCAAAAAAATAACGGGACAAATCCGTTCTTCGATGTGAGAAGTTTCGTCCAGAGTGAGTCTTGACACACCATCAGGCAATCCTTTAACAGGTCTACAATGGGATCATGCCGCAATTGCTTCGCTCAGTGCGCAAGTAGAGAGGAAGGTTGTGGTCGGATAAATCCTGGCTTATTCACCACGACAATGCACCTACTCACAACCCCACTGAGCATGCAGCACTTCCTGGCCGAGAAGAATATCTCTGTACTTGAACTTATTCTCCTGATCTTGCTTCGTACGACTTTTTTTCTCACCAATGTTAAGGGCATCATCAAGAGGACCCGTAACAACATAACTAAGGAGCATCGAAGAAGAATCCTTGTATCAGTGCACAGAAGCGGGGCAGAGAAAGATGCAAAAGTGCATTAAATAAAGTGCATTTGACTCGAGGTAGATTATCTTGAAGGGTAAAATATGTATCTGTCTATATAAAGTATTGTAATTATATACCCTATTTACATTGTTGTCCTCATCTTTGTTGCCATATTCACGCCGTTTCGGCCGTTGTACGCTCCGGCCTTCTTCAGTTGATTGGAATTTCGAACGGAACCCTTTATTTCGTCCACTGGGATAGATTGTTCTATTTTTATGTGATGTAACCCCTTCCGGATGTCCCAGTATCAGTTATCTCCCTTTAACCCAATTCTCCAAGCTTTTATTCACCTCAGCTGTCGTCGGGTTTTGAACTCACAACTGTTTGGGCCAAGTTACTTGATTTAACCAACGCTTTTATCCACTGGGCCATGTTTCCTTGGGGTTCGGTTCAAAATTCCCAAATCTGTCACTTGCAGAAGGCCGGAGCGTACAACGACCGAAACGTCGTGAATATGACAATAAGGATGAGGACAACAGTCCGAAGAATTTAAATAGGGTAAGCAAATTATGTAGTTTGTCGTTTGAAATTGAAATTGTTCGTGGCACTATTCTTGTTATTTTTTAGACAGATTCCGTATATAAGAAGATATGGTACACTATCCCTTGAAACCTGCATGAATTATTAATTTTTTTTTTTTTAAATTTTAATCTCTGTTCTTTCTCACTGACAAGATGTCGCAAGCCTCTCATTGCCAATTCCATGGAAAGAGTTCAGATGAAGTACATTCCTTAATTCCACCAGTTCTACCCTTCATCATTAGGACCCGCCATGCTACACATTGTAGCAAGCCACCTACATTCCCTGTGTACTCCATTAGTGAGAAGTAAGTTAAACTCGAGCAGCTTCTTCGTTCGAACCATTTCTCTGTGGAACCGACTTCCACAAGGATGCTTTCCCGATCATTAAGATATTAATATTGTCTAGTGTTAACCGTTACATATATCAGTATAAACTGTGCCACTTATTCTGTAACCCTCTACCTTGTGTAGCTCTCGTGCCTTGTACGAGGATAACCACATTGTAGAAAATGTTATCATCATTCTTTCACTCATTGGGAGAAATAACAAAAAGACAAAACTTATTGAGAGCTACATGGGAAAGGAGAAGGCGGAGAGCCATGATCGCCTACGTTCTGAAAGGACACGGTACATAAAAGAAAGTCACTTCATCTCTTAAAGCTGTAGTTTAATTAGTAGGACTTGCATCAATAAAATTATTATTATCTCTCAAAAAGTTCTTACCATCTATAAATATTTTCTGGCTTTAAATAACGTGCAAATGGTAGATAAGCCATAAAAAAACAAGGCAGTCAATCCATTAACTGCAACTTCGACGAACATCTTAAGGTAAACATTTTGAAAAAAATATCCAAAATTCACCGACCTTTTAATAATTAAAACGCACGAAGACAATTAGATATGAAAATAATTAATGTCCCAAAACGTGAGGAGGGATGAAAAAAATGATAGGAATATTCTAAATGATTTAAATGAAGTTAAACTAAACTAATAATAATAATGATAATAATAATAAAAAAACTTAAAATTATAATAAATAATGAATAATAAATTATAATAATAAATAGATATGATAAATATAACAGTATAATATATATATAAATATAATAATAAATATAATGATATATGATATATATAATATATAATTATATATAATATAATTATATATAATATAATTATATATAATATATAATTATATATAATGTATAATTATATATAATAAATAATTATATATAATATATAATTATATATAATATATAATTATATATAATATATAATTATATATAATATAATATATATATATATTATTTTATAATATATAATAATATATAAAAATATTGTAATTATAATAATAGATATAATATAAATAATAACTTATAAATAATAAATAATAAATTAATATATAATAATAACTAATAATAATAGTAATAATAGTAATAATAATAATAATAATAATAATAATAATAATAATAATAATATTAACACGCAGAATGAACGCTTCAGTGTCAACTGAATTTAGTTACGAAACTCAGTCTCATCCAGTAAACACACCGGAGGTTTCACCAACTGACAACAACTTTCTGAAGCATTTTGACTTTTTTCGAAGAAAAATGTTTAAGAACCAAACAAACGCAAAGAAAATGCCATTAAAGAATTGGTTGCCTCTAGAATTTCAGAATTCTATTATACCGGAATACATAAACTTGTATCAGTTTGGAAAATAATGTGTAGATTCCAATGGTATTTATTTCGAAGTGAATTCTTGTCTGAGGGGTGTTGTTTTAAAATTAATATATAAAAATATGCATTACTTTCAGAGCAAATTGATTCATAGCGTAAAGTATTTCTTACATCATATATTAAAATCTGTTTGATTAATAAATAAAAATCCAACAGTTCTTTAGAAATTGCTTTTTTTTTACGTCAGGATATGAAGCTGAGCAGACATATTTGTTTCGAGAGTCCGATAAAGATTTGCGCTTAAAGGCACTGTTAAACATTGCTTGATTATCGACGTACTTGCTGGCCGAGAGTGCTAAAAAACGTCGAATCTAGCAACGGTTTCCCGTACCCAAGGAGAAGCAGGTTAGAATCCTGCCGGAAAGCGCGTTTTTTTCTCTTTAATAAGATTTCTCGAAGATTAAGGTCGGTAGACTAAAATAAATACACTGTTCAATGAATAAACGCAGCGTCTACTCGAATATGGGCATCCACTAAAAATAACGTTTAAAGGGATCAAATCTATTGGATTAATTAAAAACTCCATCAGTTCTTTAGAAATACATATTCATTTATAGTTAATATATAAAATATTTAAGTATATATAATTATATAGTGTTAGACAATGTGCAATATTTAATATGTAGTCATTCTTATGAAATCAGAATGACTTCATAAGATAATAATTTGAAATATACTTTGAAGCTTCAAATGTAAAACCCTACTAATAAGAGTAAGGGCTCAACAAAATGTGCCACAATATTTTACAAGGGTAAAAATATAAAATTATATAATTATGCTGTATAAAAATTAGAGAGCTGCTTGATTTGCTATTTAATTGATGACCACAAAATAAAATATAAACTAATAAGTATTTTTTAAGCATTTCGCTCCAAGCAAGGCGGGCGTGTTATTGGTTCTCAGGGGGTTACATAGAGTGAAATTGAGAGAAAAAAAAAACAGTGTATAGGAGGGATGGGGAAAGGATAAGGTGTTCAAAACATCAGAAGATGGCGATTGACGTTGTATTTAAATTATTGAAGATGGTAGTTATCAGAAAAGCAAGTAAATGAAACGGAGTTGTACATGCGGGAAGGGCGAGAACAGAAGCTGTTGGAGTAGAAGTGTTGGTTAGATTTAAGTATTTCAACGGTAAAAGGATGAGACCTAGACGCCAATCTAGTAGCAAATTTATGTAGTCGGGGAAAAAGCTCAACAAAAGAGTTGCCAAGAAAATATTTGTAGAAAAGACAGAGGGAAGCCGCATCACGTCTATGAGAAAGTGACTTGAGTCGAGATGCCAATTCAGTATCGATTGCATTGAATATTATTATTTGGATTTTGCTAAGAACCTCAAGATCAATAGTAAGGACATAGATCCAAATATGGCTACAGTGCTCAATGCACGGACGAATGGTAGATTTATATATATGTAAAATAGACTCTGATGAGAAAAAAATTCTGGCACAACACCGTGGGCCAAATTTCCTTGCAGTAAATGCAGCTATTGATTCAATGTAGTTGTTCCACTTCAAGTTACTCGAAAGCGTCAGGCAAGGAGCTGCAGTGAGACACACTCCTGGAGTCAAGCATCAATCATGCTAATAGCAGGCAAGGAATTATCTCTGTGGTGGCTAAATAAATTACCCCGAAACTCATAGACTTGTCAGGCTAAAGTTTTCCTATGTCATGAACAGGAAATATTATACTAAATCAACTGCTAGGAAAGTTGGTTTACTGTGTCGTGATAAACAATATTTCTTGCCAGAATTTTAGATAGTATTGCCAACAGGTTAATTATAAATTGAAAAGTTCTTATCATTCGAAGATCTTTATGCATGCATATTTCTGTATATTTTTGCAGTGTAATATCATTTTGCCTAAGATCATTTTTTTTTCTGTGTGTCACAGAAGTTTTTGATATCTTTCTGTCTGTCTGTATCTACCAATCGCCCTTGCTTCGAATATTGTTGCCACATCTGGTATGGTATCCCTGCTATATATTTAGAGATTCTTAATAATATACAAAGAAGAATGTGCAATGTTATTGGTCATGATCTTGCATCCCGGCTGCAGTCACTTTCCCACCGCTGCGTTGTAGCTTCCTTGTGGTATTCCTATAAATACTTTCATGGTAATTGTTATGATGGATTTTTCTCTTCGGTAAGCTAGACTTTATGCAATACTAGATTAGTGGCAAGGTCTCGTCATCTTACTGTTAAAAAGGCTAGATGCAACCGTAAGTTCTATGCTAACAGTTTCTTCTCTCGTAATTTTCGCTTGTAGAACTCTCTTCCGGTTTCTTGCCTCTCAGTCAACTTATATTTTCAAAAATTTAATTGCAATGACAATCGTTATCTTCTGTCTTCTTAATTTTTTTCTTTTAATTTTCTATCGCCTTAATAGTGTTTTATCATATTTTGTAACACCAAGTAATCCTTTGTGTCTTAGTGGTTTTATTGCCTTCCTTTGGCTGAAATGATTAAAAAAAACCTTAGATACATATTGTTAAAAACTAACATGCTCAATTTCTAATAACAGAATTAGCAAAATTTGACGTCATTTGTGACGGCATGTTTAAATTAGAATTAATCTTAGAGTATACTGGATATAAAAAAAAAAATTATCCATTGTTATTAAGTAATAAAATGATCTTAGGAAAAATGATAAGGTATTAATATTACACGGCAAAAATATACAGAAATATGCATGTATAAAGATCTTCGAATGATAAGAACTTTTCAATTTATAGAGGTATGCGTGTCTGTATGTGCGCGTGGGTATACAGTTAACAGGTTTATTTTCTGTTGTTTTAGTCAATACATAAATAATCGCTCAAAAGATAAGACCTTTGATGTTTTTATCTCTTAAATATTCTGGATTTAGTTTTTTCAGTATAGATTTAAAAAGAAACTATGCACATCTGAGACAAAAAAAACTTTATGACACGTTTTTTTTGTGTGTGTGTGTGTGTGTGTGTGTGTGTGTGTGTGTGTGATAGCTTTCTGTCTTTCTGTCTGTCTGTCTGTCTGTCTTTCTGTATCTATCTATCTATCTATCTATCTATCTATCTATCTATCTATCTATCTATCCTGTTCATAAGCCTCTCTATATTACTCTTAATTTGTCCATATCTATCTATCTATCTATCTATCTATCTATCTATCTATCTATCTATCTATCTATCTATCTATCTAATACAATCTCTTGGTCTCTCTTTCTTTCTTTCTTTCTTTCTTTCATTCTTTCTCTTTTGATCTCTCTAGCTTGACTAAAAGATCTTACATTTCATCTTTTTCGCCTTCTTGACCAACTTTTCATTCGTTTCCAACTTTGTCAACTGTTCATGATTTGATTACTGAATAATTTAATATATACTGTTTCTTCTTAATTGATCCACAATTTATGGATTCGGCAATCTCATGTTAAACGCTCAGACCGACATTTTTATATTGGTTCCGTTGACAGTGAATCATGTTTCAATTTTCTCTTACAGTTAATTGATAATTCAAAACATCGATCAGCTTAAGATAAACGCAGCACATCATCAACTCACCGTGAAATATGGTACACAGGCCAATTAAGATAGTAGCTCTTGTTTGATCTGATATATAAGCGCCTGTGTAGACGTATTTCTTTTGGCTACTGCTGATGCCTATATAGACATCTGTAATTTAACAATACAAGGACGGAAAAATGGCTTCCGAATAACGTTCCCTGAGCTATGACAGTAATAATTTTGACAACAGTATTTTATGTGCATCAATTTTTGGCGCAAAATGACTGTCTGATCACGTGAACATAGGCAAACAATGAGATTGCATTTTAAACGAAAAACAATTTGTGTCCCATTTTTTTAGCTTAAAACGGAAAGAATTCTTCAACTTCAGTTAGATGCCTGACATATCATGTTATAGCCACAAGCCTCTAACCGGTAAATTTCCACTAATAAATATTCTTAAAGTCTTCAGTTGCATTTTCAACTTCACTTTTTATGTGTGTGGTATATATATATATATATATATATATATATATATATGTGTGTGTGTGTGTGTGTGTGTGTGTGTGTGTGTATATATATATATGTGTGTGTGTATATATATACATATATGTGTGTGTATATATATATATATATATATATATATATATTTACGCGCGTGCGAAGACACAGAGAGGGTGGGAAACAAATATACGTACATATACGAATTTTTAATTTATTGTATTTCCAACTAATGAATAAACATATTTTTCATATAATTAACTGTACACATATGCATAATAACTAAATATGAATAGAAAATAGAAAAAATTGATTTGATAGAAATAAATCCCATTTATTCATTTTAATGGATGAAAAAAGTATTCGTACAATACAAAAAGAATGCATAATCTTCATTTAATACTTTCTAGAATAGCCATTATTCTCTTCAACCTCAACTAACCTCTTCTTGTAGTTCCCAATTAATGATTTTCAAATTTTAGTTGGTATTTTGTTCCACTCTTCTTCGAATATGGTCTTTAGATCCGGGATATTTGTTAGAGCTGTCGATGGGATTTGAATTTTCAAATGACGCCACATATTCTGGATTGAGTTTAAAACTGGGGACTCACTTGGTCATTTCAGGATATTTACCTTATTTTCAACAAGCCATTCCTTCGTAGATTTTGTAGTGTGCTTAAGATCATTTTCTTGTTGGAAGATCCAGTCAGAAAGAAATTCAAAATTTTTAATCGAAATTATTAAATTTGCTTCTGAAATATTTTGATTATGCTGTGTCATTCATTCTACCATATATTAGAATTATGTTGCAAGTACCTTTTTTTGCAGAAAAAAAAACATCCCCAAACCATAATGCTACCACCACCAAATTTCACTGTTGGAATTGTTTTCTTTTGTTTGAAGTCATCGTCATTTTTCCTCCATACATGATTTCTAGAATTACGTCCAAACAATTTAATGTTGGTTTCGTCTGTCCATAATACTCTTTCCCAATACGATTTTTCCTTATCCGTATGTTCACGAACAAATTTCAATCTGGTATCTCCGTGTCTTTTCAATAGCAGTGGAGTTTTCCTTGGGAGCGTGACTTTACACCGATTCCTTTTTTTCACCCATTAAAATGGATAAATGGGATTTATTTCTATATAATCATTTATTTTTTTCTGTTTTCTATACATATTTAGTTATTATGCATCTTTGTACAGTTAATTATATGAAAAGTATGTTTATTCATTTGTTGGAAATACAATGAATAAAAAAATTATATGGGTACGAATTTTTACGCAAATCTCAGTATACACAAGTATTTCTTAAGAGTGTAAAAATCATGCATTTTCGGTAACCGGTTGCATTATATACAGGTAATATATTCTAGAGTGGTTAAAATTCATGTTAAAAAAAAAAAAAAAAACATTTAGAGTAGGTACCTCCAAATATTTTCTAAAAAAGAGGATACCATGATGAAAAAGTTCCCAAAATTAATAAAAACAAAGTTTTATCTTCAATATGTTTATGTTATTATTAAAAGGAAAGACCAAATTATTTTTTAATTATTTTATAAATTTTTTTACTCCTTTCTAGCACGTTTAAAATGTTGGCTAAAAATCTTGCTTTTCTTGAGTCAGCGGATTGCCCAATGATTGGTATTGGAAATTTTAGCGTTTCTTGGCGTTAAAAATAAATTGTTTGAGAAATTCTTGTAAAAATTGAATAATTGACGAACTTTCCTGACATTTTCAGGATTCATCCAAAGCTGAAAGAAATTATTTCCGAAATGTTTTCTCCGAAAAGCCCGGTAAAAATTTTTATTTCTAGATCTGTTACCCACATTTACTTTTAATGAAATTTCGAGAAATTAAAATTTCAGTGGCTTCAGATTTTTATTAGTTAAAATCAAGACTACTTGGAGAATAAAAATCATCAATTTGTTTTTATCAAACAGAAACATCATATACTGAAAATCTTTTCTGAATCGTAAAATAAAAAAAAAATTCAATAAAACTGTCATTATTTAAAAAGAAAATATTTTAATTGCTTTTATAAATAAGATATATTAAGGGGAATATTGTCTAAAGAAAATATTTTCGATGAATAGTTAATTTTTACAGAATTTTTATTTATTTTAAAAAAAATAAAATTTATTGAGTTTTAAATCTTATTAAATTCTGTATTAATTTCAGCTTTTGAGGTGATATTATTTTTAAGTGAAAAATATCTACTAATCACAAATGGAAAAACTTGAGACAAAATCATCAAACATTAATACTTGAAAAAAGAATTTATAGTTTAAAACTGGCCGTTTTTTGTCTTTTATTCTTCTCTCCTTTACATAGCGAGTAAAGTCTGAGGGTTTTGACAAAGGTCATCCTTTTAAGAAGATTGTGGACTGGCGCTACACAATCATAAACAAAAAAACTGAACCAAATAACAGAAACGACATTACTTGAGGAGTACCAACAGCAGCAACAAATAAAATGTATAGCATCCCTTAACTGGAAGAGAAAATAATAGCATAATCAAAATGTAGACATTCCTCACCACTTCAAATAAAATTCTAGGAAGTAAACCACCACCATTACTGAAAAGAGCGATAAGAGCTACTGTGCTTGAGAAACGTGTTTTCCTAAGAAATTCTTTTAGGAGAAAGATTTTATAATTTCAAGCTAAAGCAGTACTGGCTTCTCGTTCAATGAATGCCAAATATTTCCTTATAGAGAAGCGATTAATGTTTCCATTAACAAAAACGTTATATTTCAATAGACATCTCTGTTTTTACACAGTTTATATGTCGTCTGGGTTTTCGAAAGTCATTATTATAAATTATTACATAGATAATATTTTTCTTTCTTTTTTTTTTACGAGCGTCAGCTGCCGAGCAGGTGAGGGTTTATTTCAAACCTATCAACAAATCATCTGATGAATAAATCACGATACGGAGCCCGTCGGAGACAGAAAAATCTTGATGGAGTAAAAAGTATGCAGACGAAAAAGAAAAATGAAAGATTTCAAGAAATTGCATTCCCGTATTACGTTTTCCCCGACATTTTTCGTTGCATTCTGCCATTTTTTTTATTTTTTTTGTCGTTGTTGTTGATGAGTCAGCGTCATTTGAATTATCATCCGGGTCCTATGTGTTGCCTCTTTTGTTTGTGACTGTATGGGGCAGGTGAATTGCTCTTTCATATCCTTTCGTTCACATTATCATTTTTTATTCAAATACGTTCTCACCACCCACCCACACACATACGACACACATTTTTACTACCCAACTTCAAAATCCTGATTACATTGAATGACTCTCTGACCATTGATTCAAACCAGCTGTGTCTGTCATTCGGCCGCCTCTGGTCATCATTTTGATTCCTTGATAGCCGTCGTCGCCGTCGTTGTCGTCGTCGTTGTCGTCGCTTTTCGCATCGAGGCTGGCGTCACCTTAAACAGGGTTCAGCTTCTTATAATTTGATAATACGACTTACGATTGATTGATGATTTTCTTTTTTTAATACTATAGTGCTTTTCGTCATTTCTCAACTTTTTGCCGTTCGTTAAGGCCCCTGAAAAAGGCAAGAACGTTACCAATATTTGAATTTTGTTTAATCTACCTGAATAGAACAGATATGCCAGAAAAGAATCTATCTATCTATCTATCTATCTATCTATCTATCTATCTATCTATCACATTTTGTTTATCTATCTATCTATCTATCTATCTATCTATCTATCTATATATATATATATATATATATATATATATATATACACACCTATGTGTCTATCTCATTTTTTGATATCAATATTTCTATCTCATTTTGTTCATATCTATCTTTATATAGCTAATTCTGTAATCTATCCAGCTATCTGACTCATTTTCTTCATATCTATCTATTTATCTATCTATCTATCTATCTATCTATCTATCTATCTATCTATCTATCTATCTATCTATTTGAGTCTGTACATATCTATTAGGTTTTCACACCTGAAATGACGCATTTTTTGATTGGTTGTGGATCCGGTCGTCTAACGAAGTAACCTCCTTAGTATAAAAATATCTTGACATATTCTTGTCTCTTTCAATATATTGTTACTCATAAGCCCAATGAAAATTATTACAATGAAACAATGTCGAGTAATCTTACTCTATGTGTACAAACTGGGAAAAAGAACCATTTTTTTTCACCGAAACATTACATATGGTGAGAACGGTGAGACAAGAGTGGTTACATACAAGTGAATCCCCAAAACAATACCTAAAATCTCCACTGCGCCCTATAAAGTTAATGGTTAATCTATAGTGGTCTTTCAAAGGGGCTATTTATTATTCATTCTTGCCTCAAAGGAAAATAATGACAGCAATCACGTATTTTGGTGAAACTGAGTGTATTCACGACAAATCGGAAAAGAAACATCCTAGACTTGTGAATATGGATGGCCCAATTTGGCTGCACGACAACGCACGGCCACACGCTTCTCAATCATCTGCCTAAAAGCTGCATAGCCTGAATTATGAAATTTTGTCTTATCCTCCATATTCACTTGACATCTCCCCTGCTGATTATCAATGATTTAAACATTTTGTGCTTTTCATACGGAATAGAACATTCTCCAATAAGGAAGAGATAATCGAAGCATTTGAACTGTTTATCATATCAAAGGATGAGAATTTTTTTTTTAAACTGACGATTAAAAATTTAACCGTACGTTGGGAAACAGTCATTCATCAACATGGTACCCATTTCAACTAAATAAATGAGTTATTTAACATTTCAGGAGCGTTTTATTTATTTCCTATAAACTGCGTCATTTCATCTATTTATATTTGCACCTATCTGTTTATATTAGTCTCTTCATCTATCTATCTATCTGGTTGTCTGTGTATCTATCTATCTTTCTGTCTCTCCCTCTCTCTTTCTGTCTCTCCCTCTCTCTTTCTGTCGTTCTCTCTCTCTCTCTCTCTCTATATATATATATATATATATATATGAAGAAAAATTAGGAAAAAACAAACAGAAATGCAATTATGTTGTTTAAAATGAATGAAATGTCGACGTCTGACGTTTCGGTTTAATAAACCTTCTTCGGGACAATATTCATTAAAATACAATTCAGTTCAATTTGACAAAGACGATGGACATAAAAAACAAGTCTTATCCAAAGCAGATAACTGAAAAGGATTTTTGTTTGTTTTTTCCAAATTTTTCTTCATTCTGTCGGATCTATATCCATTTACATTTGCTTACATATATATATATATATATATATATATATATATATATATATATATATATATATATATATTTTTAGAGAGAGAGAGAAAGACACAGAGAAATATTGATAGATAAATAAATATGATTAAACTGAGAAACACTGAGATAAAAGTTCTAATATTTCACCCATAACTTGGGATGAGAAAATGTATCCACACCTTTCCCAAGGGTATTTTAGCGGAAGTGAATGTAACGAATCAGACAGGAATTGGGACCCTCCCTTTCCCATACAGATCTCTCTTTCTCTCTCTCTCTCTCTCTCTCTCTCTCTCTCTCTCTCTCTCTATCTATCTATCTATATATATATATATATATATAGAGAGAGAGAGGGAGATGGAGAAAGTTTTTTCATATGAATTTATTTTTCGTTGTTCTGCTATAAAACTATTTCCTATTCAATTTTATATACCTTTAGTTTATCTATCTATCTATCTATCTATCTATCTATCTATCTATCTATCTATCTATCAGCGCCTCGGAATGGGATAACAGAGAGAGGAGTTCGAATGACAGTCTGCTTCATAATGTACATTCTCTCTGCCTTTTCTATAAATATTTTCATCGTAACTGTTCTGATGAGTTTTACACTTTGGCACCTAGATTTTATGAATGCCGATAAGGTCTCATCATTTTATAGTTGAAATAACCGTAAGTTCTATGTTAAAACTTTCTTCTATAACCCTTCTCGCTTATGACACCCTCTCTCCCCACTCTCTCCCTCTCTCTCTCTCTCTCTCTCTCTCTCTCTCTCTCTTCGCTTCTTCCTTCCCAGTCAATTTCAATCGTTATTTTTGTCTTCTTACTTCCCGTTCTTATATGATTATCTCTCCTTAATAAAGTTTTCATTTTTCTCAAATTCTTTTACACTCAAGAAGCCCTTGCATTTAATGGTTTAATCACCTTTATTATAAAAAAAGATGCACGTTTTGTAATTAAACTAGAAACACTACCAAGTTTATTCTTGAAATGTAAAGTAAATTAAATCGTCATCGTACTGAAGTCATTTCAAATTCTTCTTTCGATCTTATCAAAAATCTCTAAATATATAACAGAAGCACCGGATTATATGTAGCAGCAATATTCGAGGCATGGACCGTAGAGAGAAGAAATATCTTGCACAACGTAATGAAACAACTTTCTTAGCAACAGACCTGGCAATGTATTTAATACAGTCATTAAACTTCGAGGCGGTGGAGTAATGGATAGCGGCTCGGAATGAGGAATCGGAGAGCCGAGTTCGAATTCCAGTCGAATCCATTGCAATCACTTACATGCTCATACCCTTGGAAAAAACGTATGAATTCTCTTCTTCTCCCTAAGCTATGGGTAAATAGCAAGACATACCGGGTTCTGTAGCCTTGGATGGCAACTGGTCTCCCGCAGAAAAAATAGGAAAGTACTGCGGAAAAAAATCTGCCTCGTCAGTCATGTATCGAAAGATACATGATCGCCTAAGCGTGTATCATTCATGTCACATAACTGACTGATTTTACACTTCGTGTCAGTCGAGAAGGCGTAACGAGTCATTTTCCTTAAGGTTAGCATCAGCCATGGAGGGCAGAAATGGTTCTTTCAGATGATTATTAGAGAGAAGTTTAATTTTGGAGGCGGTTTGGTTTGTCTTGTTTTACGGCATATCAACCTCGAGGGATTATTTAATACCGACAATTTTTTTCCTAAAAATGTATTGCTAGTAATATTTTCTTTTTTTTTTTAAATGTACTGCTGGTAATAATGTCTTCCAAGGAATAATTTTGTTTTCAAAAATGTATTTCTGTTAAGAATTTTCCCAAAAATTTATTGCTTGTATTAAAACTTATTTTTAAACGTTCATAATATTTTTAATTAACTATTTGCCCATAGCTGGGACCCAGACAGGTGCTACCATCCCGAGTCAGGGTGAATCTGGGAAAACTAGCAAATAAGACCTCACAAAACCTCCTGATCAAAGTCCTTGCTGTCGGATATAGTTTATCGTCTTACCCAGGACACATGGAGGCGGTAAAATTCAGAAAACATGCTTTGCTCCAGTTAACAACAGACCATTTTTTTTAGATCAGCCGCTAATTTGATCTTATCGATCTGACCAGTCCAAAAATAATTATTTTACATTTTTCTTTAAACTTATTTTTCTTAATTTAAAATGAGCTTTGAAAATGCTTTGGATAAATAAAGAAATCTAACAATCTTGATAGATCGAAACAGATGTTGTTTATGAGAGAGATGACAGAAAATGAGATATCCTTTTTTTTTAAATTTTAGGCGGTTTAGTTCTGGAAATAAACGAGGGGAGATTTTCATAGACATTTCTACTGAAAGACAGAATGGGATCAGATACGCCGTTCCTATTCGCACCAGTTTACAGGAACGTTCAAAATGGCTTTCAAATGAAAGAATCCTGTGGATTCTTTCAGTATTAGTACAAAAGGGTATATAAAAATAGATAGTGTGGTAGACAGCGAGTTAAGGTATTTAAGGATAGGCCGCAGGGCATATCACCGGGGATTCTTCACAGGAAGTGCAGCAGCTGGGACGTCTTTTCTGTTCTGCTTTTTATTCTAAACCCACAAACAACATTTCAGTCTTATCTAAAGTCATTTTTCTTTTCTTTTTTTTGTATGGAAAAGTATATATGATGTGAAGATCGCTTGCAGCGTAAAACTGACAATCCCCATATCATGATTGCTATGACCACACCGTCTGTATATATAAATCTATAAATATCCTCTCTCTCTCTATCTCTCTCTCTCTCTATATATATATATATATATATATATAATTTGCAGCCAGGACTGTTTCGCTGTATCACAGCTCCCCAGTGCAACTAGATATTCGAATGCTTCAAGCCAGGATTGAAACCCAACCGATTTGGTGTCGGTCAGAGTTTCAAACAACTGAGCTATCTTCACTCGGGGGAATGAGCTAGATAAACGTAGCGTATTGTTTTTACGAATGTAAACAAATGCCAATCAGCCACAGGGCTCGATTCATTTTACTGAAGAACTTTTGGCAGGTGGATGTTGTTTATAGAATTAGTTAGTAATTTAACTGTGCTCAATTAAAATATATTTTCAAGAGCTAAATTATGTCATTCGCAAACAGTACTGTTTCGCTATATATATATATATATATATATATATATATATATATATATATATATATATATATATATAGGGTGACCCAAAAAAACAGGAACTTTTTAACAATCCAATAAAACCAAGAGTGATGGAGCAAAATATTTTATTCATAGTAATTGAAACCTTAAATTATGCCATTTAAGAAACAATGATGGAATTTTCATTTTTTTAAAATTACGTCCTGTAGATGGCGTCCTCCTGTACGAATGCATTCTTGAAATCTGCTGTTGAGATTCCTCATTGGCTGCTGCAACATCTCAGCTGGGATACTGTGAATTTCATCTTGAATTCTAATTGGTGAAATGTTTACTTGCTCAAGAGAGAGAGAGAGAGAAATCGGAAACCTATGGCTAGGTTTAAAAATTATTCGTATGACGCATTTAGTACTTGAGGACTTCATCGGACTAAATTGATACTTACTACACATGCACACGAAGTGGAGGGGAATGCTGCGTGTGCCTGTTCTAGTCGCATCCCTTTATGTGATGAAGTCCTATATGGCGAAACGAATCACACGAAAACATTTTCCATTTTATCGTAATTTTTCTGATATATATATATATATATATATATATATGTGTGTGTGTGTGTGTGTACGCGCGCGCGTTTTACAACGACCTCCAAGATATTCGGAGATATAATCCGGAAGAAGATAAACTTCAGATATCCAGATTCATCAAATAAAATTGCTTGCATTGTATATAGGCTTACACTGGCGAGACGTCTCGAAATTTAAAAGCGCGCATCAATGAACATAAGAGAGACCTACGTTTTGATAACCCTTTAATTTCTCTTGTAATGTGCAGGAACAAAACTTGCCATAATTTTGATTTTAGAAAATATCACACTAATTAAAAAAGAACAATATGAAAATTTTGCCAAATATAAAGAAATATCGAAAACACTATATTGTATCACCGACCTTTAAATATAAAATCCATTCTTTAAGAATCTAACGTATATTTAATTACCTCTAAAATGACTGGTATTGATGTAAAACATGATAATATATAATGCTCCTCACACACACACACACACACACACACACATACACACACACAAACACACACAGAAAGAGAGAGAGACGATATAAAAGCTATCACATTAATGTGGCATTTGGGAGCTTCTTTAATTTGCTCGATTCAGCAGCAGCAGTAAAAATAATTAGCAAGGTACAACCGAAAGTCCCAGAGATTGTAAAAGCCTTGACCGAGCCCTATTCGATGTCTTTTCCATTTCTCATTATTGCGTCCCCTACACCCCAGGTCCGCTTATTCCCACTCTTTAATTTCAACTGCCTCTGCATTCACGGCCAGCTGTCTCTCTCTTTTTCTACTTCCATTTCAGCGGCCTCTACCTTCAAGCCCAACTCGAAGGTCACGCACAGCTCTTGCTGCAGAGGACGAGGCCTGTATTGGCAACTTGACGTTAGATTTCTCGTTCTTCCTGTGGGATCCGGCAGAGAAATCAGCCTTCGGTACACCTACAAAAAGAAAACTACACACAGCCCTTGCTGTAAAAGGTTTAGCCTCACCTAGGAGTTTCGCACTCGTATTTCTCCACCCCCCAACCGTGGGAACTAGCGAGGAAATTTTTCTAAAAACAACTACTATACTCTAGAACATTGTTTACCCTTAAATTACTACAATTCGGCATTCAGTTTTTAGCCCAAAATAAAAGCTGCTGAACAGTAATTTTCAAGGTTTGGGTTTTTTGTTAATTGTTAATTTTGCTAACACACTGCCGAGGGCTAACACACACGGGGCCGGGGAAAATACCAACAGCACACATACACAGGCATACATATATACATTATAATCCAAATCTGCCATAGACAAACTAGAATTATGATACATTTATGCATAGGATGTATACACACGAACGCTGCTTGATAAGTCAAATACACGTGACGAATGGACTTAACCAATGAAAATAAAACAACATAAAAATAAAAAAAATACCAGACATTTTTCCACAGCTCGTTCTCTGGTGAAGTTTTAATAAAAGAGAAATATGTTAGATTGATAAACGTTTCCTATTTGTTCTTTACCCTATTATTCTCTCTCGAAGAATAGCCGAAAGCGCCCGGAAACACATTGTGTCCGTGTTTGTCGTAAATATTATTGACTGTTAGCTTTTTTATTTTTTTATTAAGTCTTCCATTATTTCTAATCTTTATTTTACATGTGGAAGAGTTTATTATGCTTGTGATTTCTACATCCCTGTAACTCTCGATACATGCACACAATGAATACAGTCAGCTAGAAAAAAATCATCCATGATATAGCCGAACGTTTTGAAAGCGTCGCCCATGTGACGACAACGTGACCATGCTAAACGGAAAGCTGATCATTTTAAAAATTTTCAGTTATCTGTTTTGGATAAGACTTGTTGTTTATGTCCATCGTCTTTGTCAAATTGAACTGAATTGTATTTTAATGAATATTGTCTTGAAAAAGGTTTATTAAACCGAAACGTCAGACGTCTACATTTCATTCATTTTAAACAACATAATTGCATTTAAGGATTTTTGTTTGTTTTTTTCAAATTTTCTTCATTCTGTCGGATCTATATCCATTTACATTTGCTTACATATATATATATATATATATATATATATATATATATATATATATATATATATATATATATATATATGTGTGTGTGTGTGTGTGTATGTGTGTGTATATATATGTGTGTGTGCGTGTGTATTGAAAGAGAGAGAAAGCGGTATGAGAAGGAATTATTTTAATTTCCTATCTGTTCGTCTACCGTAATCAGATTCGTTGAATTACTAATAAAATTGTGAACTTTCAACTTTCAGTGTTTTGCTATACAATTTTGATCAAGCATTTCTTCGACCGACCGAACTTCCGTATTTGTAATATATATATATATATATATATATATATATATATATATATATATATACTTTCATATTCGGAAAAAGTAAAGTTTCAACAAAAATGTTTCTCATCCCTCAAATAACTTTGTATTGTTCAGGTCTTCTTCTTTTTTCTTCCAAAAATAAGTAAGTAAATGAATGAAAAAAAAATGAATGAAAAAATGAATGAATAAGCAAGAGAGCCATTTGGGGACAGCGAAGGAAAATGCAGAACGAAGTAAATTAAACAGAGAAAAAAAATCTTCTAATTCTAAGAAACCATTGTTGAACGAGACGCAATTTCTTAAGCCAACCAGGAGGTCAAATTCTTTCTATGAATCTGCTTATTTATTCGTTGCAACGACGGACTCACACAATCTGTTCCCAAAAGAGCGGGAAAAAATTTTCCCGCGCGAATAACCTTTCGCTGTTGCGCCTCTGTTGCAAATCATAGGAACTTACTGAGCGGAACCAAGAGATGAATACTTTTACCTTTAAGCAAAAGTCTTTTTTTGCATTTTATTTCATTTATTTTTGTATGTTGCCGAACGCTATCGATTTTCTTCCGAAGAACACATGGGACAGGCCGCACTAATTCACTGATATTACGAACCTGACAAAGCTTTCTGATTTTTTTTGCAAAAGCCTGTGCCGTTTTATAAAAACCACGAATTATTACTCGCTACATTCCGAGCAATATGACGGACTGTCAACCTGTTACCCATCTACAAGCAACTGAGCAAACAAGATGTCAATTGTCAAGACCTTCATTAAGATTGACACCCACGTTTGAAACATAAGTTAATGAGACTTTCAATTTAATAATTTTCAGAAGGAATATATAGAAAAAACCTCATCAAAGTTGAATAATATATTATATGGACACAAAAAGGATCTTTTAGAAAAAAAAACTCACTAAAAGTATTAATTAATCACTATAATGAGTCTGATCATAATTTTGATTTAAAAAAAAATGCTTCAATAATTAACAGTGGTGTCAAGATCTCATCACTTTATAATTGAGCTGGCTAGATGTAGCCGTAAGTTCTATGCTAACAGTTTCTTCTCTTGCCTGTGAAACTCCCTTTCGGCTTCAAAAAATTAAATGCAATGTCAATCGCTATCTACTGTACTCCCGATTACTCTTTCTTTTTCCCGCTCATTATCGTTTCTGTTCTTAATTCTTACACGATCTGTGTTTTACTCAATTTAATGCCTTGTTTGGGGTGGTACAGATTAAAAAAAAAATTTAAAAAAAAAAACGACAAATAAATTTACTAAGACGAAAATGTATGGAAAGTACTTTAATCGCTACATCATCTACAATATATTTGCGTCCAAGTTCTTACAAAATTTCACCATTCTTGGCAGATCTTCTATTATCATAATGTGGGATATTTAATAACACAAAAAGATGGAAACAAACAGAAAGAAAGGAAATTAAATCAGCTAAACTATGTAACAAAATCATGATTTTTATATAAAAATAAAAATTCTTAGCGTCCTCTTTCTTTCATGCGCATGCGCAGGCGAATCAACATAAACGTCAACTTCGGCCGTTAAAGGCGCCTTCTTCACCTCAAGTTTTCAACTGACTTGAAGGGACTACATCGATTCAGTATCTGCATCTACTGCTATTGGGTCACTACTGTGTCGTGCCAGGAATTTCTCTCATGAGAATCCACCTTGCGCATTTATAAATCTACCATTCGTCCATCTATTGAATACTGTTGCCATATCTGGCCTGATAGTCCTGCTGTACATTTCGAGATTCTTGACAAAATCCAAACCAGTATCTATAATGTAATCGGTCTTAACCTGATATCTCAACGTCAGTCACTCTCTCACCGATGTGGTGTGGCTTCCCTCTGTCTTTAATAAGTGGCATATTACCGGGATCATTTTCCAATGCTGATATTTACATTCATTACTAATAGCCCATGATGAGATTCGAACCTGAGTCTTCTATTCGGAATCTTAACGTTCTAAGCACTCACCAGATAACAGTAATATTAATCGTAATATTTGCCTTTTTATTAAGACAATCTTACAGGAAAATATGCTTATGTCCAGTAAATGTTATCGCTCTTTCCAGTTTTTTTTTTCTTTTTTGATGGGGTTTTCCTTCCTAACATTTTGTTTGAAGTAGTGGGGAATACCAATATTCTGATTATGTCTATTTCTTCGCCGAGTTACATGTGATATATATTTAGTTACTACTGCTTTTGGTGGTTTCTTTTATTTGGTACATTTCTTTGTGATTATGTAGCCCCAGTTTACGAAATTTGATATAGAATGGTTCTCGCTGTGGCGTACAGGTTTCATTCACTCAAAGCCATTTTAAGTATTAATATGAGAAGCAGTTTCCATACAGCTGAGATTTTAAATATATCTGAACAGGTTTGGCCCCATACATGACGTCTAGCCGAAAGTTTCTATCTATTTATGAACATAGAAGACTTCACTAACAACAAAACAGAATACCAAAAATAGGGAGATTTATTTCTGCTAAGTATTAATAACTAGTGTAATCTCTGTAGTGTTTACATTGAACACATATTTACTCCCCCCCACACACAAAAATATCTTCAAACAGAACACTGGACACATATTTGCCACTTATTTTCCGTATAAATCTCACGCTTCGCAAGAGAGATTTCTTCATCTTTTGTCACTTTATCAGAAAAGGTCCATAAAGAGACAACAAAAAGTTTCACAAATGAAAATAAATCGACTTTAAATAAAGGCTCTTTATAGCAACCCGCCTAAAATTTATCTTTCTTTCTCTTTCTGTTTGTTTTTCAGGTGTTGGTGAGAATAGATGCTTTGACTTCTTTTGTGTTGATAAAACTGTTCCTCGTATTTTATTTAACAAACACAAATGAATCAGTAAACAGATGCAAAAACATTTCTGGCCCAGGGGTCGACCACATTTCAATACCGTTCACGCCAAGAGATTTGCCGATCACGTTTCTGTTGCCGGCCATGAACGGAATTCATATTTTGAAGGATACATCACGATTATTATTCAATCGTACGAAGTTGTTTAAAACGTAGTAGTGTTTATTTCACTTAATGTTTGTTGAATATGCTGCAACTCTCCGATCGGTTTTTATATCTTGAGAGGCTTGGAAATAAAATCTATAGTTTAATAAATTAGGCAATGCTAACGAAAATTTTGATTTTATACAGAAAAGTAGAAAAAAAATTAGTTGCCGGTGTAAGAAATTTGAACCTATTGCAGATTGAGAAAAATTTATCAGAAATTCTTGGGACCAGAAGTTCTTTAAAAATACAGGCTAATTAATTTGCCTATTGCATTTATAAAACGGGGTAGCTTGAGAATAAAGCCTAAGCATAAACACAATATACCTTTATATTTCATAACACAGCTTATACATATACCGTATAACAATGGTGGCATCATACTGATTCTTAAAATTACAAAAGCTTAGCGAACCGGTTGTGGGGTTATCCGAAAATGATTTTATATATTAATAGCCGATATTCTAGGTAAAAATAATCGTTACCCTATGTCCGTGCGCGAACCTAGCGAAATTCTAATAGACACTCACCCCATACCGTTTTGAAGTTAAAAAAAAGAAGGTGGCAAAGCTTCTTGTCATAAATTTGATAATTCTTCCAGTGAATCTTTGGGACTGCAGCGATTCAGTTCGAGTGTAGCTAAGAAATCATAACACAGCTGATGACACTAGAATAAAAAATCGTCATACTTCTGAACAGAAATAGGATGAGGTTATTTAGCTCGCCTCCCCACAAGACAGGATGTGGCACAAGACAGGATGTGGCACAAAGCAGGATGTGGCACAAGGCAGTTTTATGTGGGGCGAACCCGAGATCGTAAGTTTGGGCAAACATTCCCAGAAGATGTCGCATACACGGGGTCGGGTTTGTCTATCTCCCCAGACTCTGCCCTTCGGCATAGCCTCGTCTGGGTTCCTCTGTACCTGAAGGCAGAGTTCGACAAGTCAGCCCGAATCGTCGGAAACGGCAGATCTGGACTGAGTCGAATAGAAATATGATGAGAACAGAATTTTAGTCTAGAAATATCTTATAAATAAACGTTTTCTATTAAATTATCAAAATTCAATTTGATATTATAAAGGGATTTGTTTCCATTCTCAGATTGGAAAGAAAACAAGCACAGTAGACCCCTATAGATTACCTGCCTTCATAGAACAGTTTCCTGGAGATTTAGAATGAATCACTGCCCAGGAGGTTGTTTTATATATGTGGCATATGTTCATTCCGACGCTGACGAATCCGCTTTATCAATACACGATCGAGATCGTCATTTTTGGCTCTGTGCAGTGTTTTTCTATTTTTCACTAATTTTTTATTCATCACTTTCAACATAAAATTTTAACAATTTCTCCATCTGTTTCCTTAGATCGTATAAGCTGGTTGTTCCAATGCCAAATTCTTCAAGTCAAATACTTCCCACTGACACTCCTGTCTATCTTCTTTTTTTCCAAGTTTGACTTTCTGTGATATTGATAATCATAAATGCTTTCTTTTTTTCCCCTTTTCACTACCCATATCGGTATCTGCAGTTCTTTTTGACATTTTGAATAATATCTTGGCTAAGCACCTAACACCTGCTAAGTAATTCACGAACGGATGTGTTGCTGTGACGGTCGCTAACAAAAACTGGCGCCAAAGTAGACTACGTAACTGGGCTTGGGAACCATCGCCCAGGGCAGATGAGGTCGCTTACAACAGCTGCAAATCACCTAGGAACCTTTTCAGTGCTTTCTGAAATTTTCCAATTGTGGCAAGTCATGTCAGTAACCACAAATCCCTCGGATTTTGAAGGTTTTCGAATTTTTAAATTTTAGGCAAAGGCTACTCAAACTGTATTTGTATTCCCTTTTTTAACCATATGTCTAAATATGACCTGTGATACGCTTTATGCACTTAAATCATTTAATTACATTTATTATTTATACTATTTATCCGCGGGATATTGTTTCGGCATTTGTGCCCTCGGGCCTTCATCAGGTGTACATCAATCCGTGTAACCTTCAGGGAATTACGAACTGAACCGTTTATTTTATCTACGAAGATAAACATTTTTCCTCCACTGATCATAGATAGGGGTCTGTCATCCAAGAACACATTGTTTGGCCGAGAGATTGAACTCTAAAGGACTAAGACACCAAATTCATTGGCTATTGTCCTCTAGGACATTTTTTTTGTGGAGAACATTAAACCTATCTGTTAATGGATGTTGTTGCTGCATGTTATGCATGACTGCACTCACTGAACATTTTCTCATTTTTGTTGCAGTTGCTGTCGCTATAGTTGAAGACTTGCTGTTATTTGTCATCTTTTATTTGCTAACGTCTCCCATGTTGTATTTATTTCTATGCTAGGCCTACTAAGGTGATCCTCCGAACCTGGACTATACGCTGACTCTTTCAGACGTTTCATTCTACCGTATTCTTTCATATTCAGTACGTTTTTCTTTCTTTAGTTTATACGCTGTAATTGTGGGTATTTTTCTTTATTTTTTAATAACTTTGTTCTTGTTATTGTTGTAATTTAAAATAGATAGATTCTTTTAATTTACAAATATTATATGACTTCAATTCACAAATATTAGAATGAATTCTTTGCATTAGTTTTTATTATTTTTTCAAACTCTCACGTTTACTGACGTCATTAGTTCCATGGTAAATATTGGTCTTGTTTCCCGAGCGCTAATATCCCTTAATTTTTTTCCAAAATCGTCAAAATTCCGTGCAAATGTACACGCTGAACTCGAATTAACAATTAAATTATGAAGAAACCTTCTGCAAGGAATTTCTGTAAAGGAAGTAAATGGGCCCACGTTTTATGATTCCGCCGCAAAGTGTGCCGCAGTGAATTACTTTTTAATAACCCGGTAATGGCTGACAAAATACCGACAAGAAGTCCGATTTTTTTCTTGTCGATAACTCCAAAACGGTAAGGTTTCTTCATAATTTAATTGTTAATTCGAGTTCAGCATGTACATTTGCACGGAATTATGACGATTTTGAAAAAAAATTAAGGGATATTAGCGCTCGGGAAACAAAACCAATATTTACCAGTTCTATAGTCAATAAAGATAGAAGGTAATTGATCCTGGAAATTTTAAATTTTAAATTAATTTAACTCATCATTTGGACTTCCATGTTATTTTAAAATTGGCAGGGAAAAAGTGTTCCAATTTCTGCATCTCCTGGTTCCACCATGTCTGACCTTCACATTGTAGCAAGTCACCCACATTCCTTCGATCGGCGAAAAGTCAGTTCCACTCAACTTCTTGCCGTGAACCACTGCCCTATGGAACAGATTAAGGGAGGATGTTTTCCCGATCACTACAATCTTGACTTGTTAAAGTCTGGGGATAACCGTTATCTTCCTTTCTTATTCATATAAATTACCCTTTATTGTAACCGTCTATCTTGAGTGGCCCACGGGCCTTGTACACGGTGAACCTCACTGTAAAAAAGAAAACAAATATTTACGCGCAAATACACTTCAGAAAGGTATGAATCTATCTCTACTCTCTCAGTTATGTGTTAATTAGTAGGACTTTTATAAGTAAATCCTTATTATCTAAAAGAAATATTCTACTTTAATATTTTCTGACTTTAAATAAACTGCAAACGGTTGTTAAGCAGTAAACAACAAAACAATCAATAAGATATCTCTGATATTGATGGCGGTAAGGTCGAGAAGAAGTGACCAGACTGACCACGACCAAACCCCGAAGACCTCAACGGCGCAATAGGCAAAGATCTACACGAGTTCAACGACTAACCCGGCGGAAGAGGACAGCGACAGTCG
This sequence comes from Acanthosepion pharaonis, assembly GCA_903632075.3. Taxonomy (NCBI): domain Eukaryota; kingdom Metazoa; phylum Mollusca; class Cephalopoda; order Sepiida; family Sepiidae; genus Acanthosepion; species Acanthosepion pharaonis. Next base: position 1,133,844 of record CAHIKZ030003292.1, on the reverse strand, counting down.
GGTAGGCGTAACCAAGGCGGACCTTGACAGACCAAGTATACGACAGACCGATGCAACCAGGTTTGCCAGATCTCGCCTGGCTATTCTGACCAAATTTCTCCGTCGCTCAGAGTTGTCTACCAAAATTAAATCCACGCGAACAGCTACGTCAAACTTGCTTTGATTCACAACCATCTCCGCCACTACCACCGGGGTAGAGAGAGGAAACAGAGACAGAGGATGACGATCCCGATGATCGGACAGGAGCGGGTGATGACATCAAATAACAACAATATCTGAAGGTTTAAATTTGCCATTTTAAGAGCAAAATAAGGGTTGTATTGTACTTTTGTAGAATAAACCTATAACACATCTTCGTTTTCATAAATATTTTTTCCATAGATACTTTTTTATTAAATGATAAGTGATTAGCTAGATAATGTGGATCTTGCCGCCGCTAGACATTTGTCTGTTTATCGACTTCAATAAAATATGACCTATGGTTTTGTAAGGGTTTGGCAAAATATACATATATATATATATATATATATATATATATATATATACCTAGTGAGCCAGACAAACCTACCTAGGTTTCGCCTAAACGGATCGTCAGGGAGAGTAAGGCTCTTTTGTTAGTTAGTTGTTTACTCGTATCGGGTTTTTTTCTTTAGGCTTCAGACCTGCATCTGTGCGATATTTTGTCGACAGAAGTTCATGTTTATAGCTCTTTCTTTTTTTTAAAACCTATTTTTCCCTCGAGATTGATTTGATTATTAGCAAATCAAAAATTCGAGAGTTTTTCGAAACGAGTCTAGTTATCTATCTATCTATCTATCTATATATATATATATATATATATATATATATATAAACTACTACCATTTTTTCTTCTATGCGTTGCATCCCTTTAAGGCTTGGACCATCGTTGCTCTCGAACACTGCATATCTCTCATGGGCCTTATCAGTTTAAGTCTAAGTGGTAGCCAGGTAGACGACTCTCTGCTTTTCACTACCTCGTATGCCCTCAATATGTCCCCCCCGCACAAATGAATTAATTTTCCAAGACCTTCCTCCTCATTAAGTGTCCAAGCAATCCAAGCTGCACCTTAATGATTCTGATTATAAATGTTCCTTTTATTGCCATTTTCTTTAGGACTTCTTCGTTGCTTACTCGCTTCGTTTATTTATTCCTACGTATTCATCTGTCGAAGAACATTTACGTTGTATTCATTTATCCCTCATCAGTGGGGAGATTTCCAGCATTCACTGCCACATGAGTGGATAGATGTGTCATAACAATCAAGCATTCTTTTCTTTCTATCCATCTAACGTTCAAGTCATCTGAAGATCGTGTGGGCCTGAAACTCGTGTTACGATTAAAGCCATCATTTCATAGGATTTAACGTTGTTAAGTGTTTTTTGCTTGGTCTAGGAAATCTGTGCTTTGAGCACTTTACTGGGTAAGTAACTTTGCTTTCAGTCCCTTCTTTCTATTTCCTTTTGTAGTATTGTCATTTTAATTCCAGACTGTAACTGGATAAGAGTTCTACGTTTTCGCAAGTTGCCCGTTGGTTCTACTAACGGTGGTTGGTTTATATATATATATATATATATATATATATATATATATATATATATATATATATATTATAAATTAATTGATTTAAAATATGTTTTTTTCGCTACATAGTTCCAAACATGTTTCAAAAATAGAAGCTAAAAACATGAACCAAACAACAAAAGTTTTAGCTTCTACTTTTGAAACATGGTTGGAACTGTGTAGCGAAAAAAACATATTTTAAATCAATTAATTTATAATATTAATGCTCTGTAAATTTACATTGAGCACTATTTTTGTAAAAAATAAAATATCTATAAGAACACCGGATTTTATATCTTACTGTTCTTTCTTTTTTATTTATATACATATATATATATATATATATATCCATAAACATAGAACGTCTTCACTCTCTCTCTCTCTATATATATATATATATAGAGAGAGAGAGAGAGAAGACGTTCTATGTTTATGGGATAAAGTGCTCAATATCGGAGACAGAGCGTGTGTAAATATAAAAGTGAACATAGAAGTCAACACTTAGAGGCGACAGTCTATTTCATGCTAGATGCAATCGTCAGTTCAAATAAATACATGAAGTAATAAACAAATTAAAAACTGTTCCCGCCAAAATAATAGTTAGAATAAACTACAACAATCAACCCCAAAATTCTACATTCAATACTATCACTTGATAGGATACCAAATGTGTTGAAAGAAAATGACTATTTTTGTAGTGATTTTATAACATATTTATGTTATAATTTTCGAAAAATTATATATGTATGTATGTGTGTATGTTTGTGTGTGTGTTTGGGATAAAAACATCTTTATCAAGATCATAGATGTACTCAACTTTTACTACATAGCCCGGTGCAAATCTTCCAATCATTTCTACTGTGGTTTAATGTTATATACTCAACTTGCCAACTGTCCGACCGATTTCATCATGTTTTACACGATAAACCCTTCTGACAGACAACCACGTCTGTCCGTCCACGAACTGAGGCCAACCTGTTCAGCTTCCACCATCAAAAACAACTCATTAGCAAGTAGAATCTGTCTGTTTCGGATATGTGCAAGACCAACAGAACAGAGGATTTAACAGTGACGTGACCTCTGGCCAGCAACTGATATTGTGTTTAAAATAATTTAAATTTGGATGCAATATTTGTATTGTTGCACCTATCGACACCGCGACGTTCGAATACATAAATTAATCAAACACAATAAACTTTTCAGCATAGTGTGACGCCATTCATTTTGTTTGAACTGTGGTTGAGCAATAACAAATCTGAAAAATGTATAAGTTTATATAGATGGTAATGGTAATATTAGCCGTTTCCTCATAAGGAAACATTCGGAATTCATTAACCGAGCAGCCAATGACACATTCGGTTGAAAATTTATAAAATCTTTCCATCAAATATTTTTCCGGAAAATAGGTTTGTATTAAGTCCAGTAGCTGCTATTGCTCTTTCCAGTATTGATGGCGGTTTCCTTCCTAACCGTTTGTTTGAAGTAATGTAGAACGCTAACTTCGTGATTATTTCATTATTTTCTTTTCAATTTGCATGTGTTACGCATTTTAGATGTTTCTGTTGAGGTATTGGTCCCATTTCGGTTTCTTGGTACACTTCTTTGTTTATGATTCTGAAAGGCCAGTCCACAAGGTTTGATGACGGATAGTTCACTCTGAGACCTACAGGTAACATTCGCTCAAAAACATTTTTCACTATTAATATGAGAAGACGGTTGTATACAATGGAGTGTTTAGGTATTTCTCAACAGTTTTTGTACCCCGCATAAGGTCCACATGAAGGTCTCGATCTAACGGGGATTTTTAAGATCATGACACGAGTATTTCACAGCCAATTCTATGTTGTGTTTCTTTATTCCCTATGGTAATTTTGCTATAACCGATCAATACACCGATGTATTTGAAGTTATATATATATATATATATATATATATATATATATATATATATATATATCAGGTCATCATAAGTTCTGTCCAATTTTAACTTTTGTTAAAATGAACGAAATTTAAAGAGTATTTTATAATGTCTAATGGAGCTGAACATTATTTTTTAATGTTTAGATGCATTTAAACTAATCAAATGTTATTTCAGAGCACAATAAAATTAAATTTTGTTTGATTAAAACCCCGCTAACATGAATGGATATACATATATATATATATATATATATATATATATATATATATATATATATATATATATATATATATATATATATATAATTTGAGTAATGCTTTATGAGTTCAAAAAGGAAACTCAGCAGCCGAAGCGGCTAGAAATATTCACTCAGTTTATGGAGAGGAATGTGTGAATGAAAGAACTTGCAGTGGTTTGCAAAATTCAGAGGTGGAGATTTCACCCTTGAAGATGAAGATCGAACTGGACGTCCAGTTGAGTTTGATGAAAAGCTTCTTGAAGCAGCCCTTGAAGAAAATCCTGCTTTATCAGTTGAGGAATTGGCAGTGGTTCTCAGTTCAAACCATACAACTGTTCATCGTCATCTTCAGCTACTTGGAAAAGTTCCTAAACTTGGAAAATGGGTGCCTCATGAATTGTCTGAAAACAAGCTCAAATCCCGAGTTGACATCTTCTCTTCTCTCCATTCTCGCCAACTTGTTTCACCTTTTTTGTATAGACTTTTGACTGGCGATAAAAAATGGATCTTTTATCGAAATGTTAAGCGTCGTAGACAGTGGCTTGGTAAAGGGGAAGGACCCCAGCCAGAGCCGAGAATGAAATTTCATGCACAAAAGTTTCTTCTTTCAATCTGGTGGGATCTCCAAGGAATAATCCACTTTGAATTCTTACCACCTAATGCAACAATTAATGCTCAAATATACTGTCAGCAATTAGAGAGTTTGAACCAAGCTTTGAGGAAAAAATACCTGCTCTAGTGAATCGAAAAGAGATGATGTTTCATCAGGACAATGCGCGACCCTACACAGCAAGAATCACGTCACAAAAGATCGAAGAACTTGGTTGGGAGAAAATTCCTCATCCACCTTATTCTCACGATCTTGCTCCTGCAGACTACCATTTGTTTCGTAGCTTACAGAATCATTTGGAAGAAACAGCTTTTGTAACACAGGAAGAGGTTAAAACTGACATTTTTGAGTTCTTCGAATCAAAGCCAAAAGAATTTTACAGTAATGGAATTAGTAAGCTTGTTAACAGATGGAAGGAAGTCATAGATAATCAGGGAAAATACATTGTTGATTGAATCTGTAATTAAATGTAACATTTGGTCACTTGTTTTCTTTATTCAAAATTCGGACAGAACTTATGGGATGACCTAATATATATATATATATATATATATATATATATATATATATATATATATATACACAAATGGATAGGATTAGAAATGAAGATACACGTACAAATATTTTTTGTGCGTAAATATATTTCTTCCTAATGTGTTATAAATACAGTGCTAAATATTATGAAACAGAGCTAGAAATATATATTATAATTAATTAATTATTCGTGTCTAGAAGAAACCTCAACAGAATGCAGAAAGCACTGGACGGCCGTTTCGTCCTATATTTGGGACTCATCAGCAGTGCGCATCCACTACCGAGAATTAAAACCCGGACAGTTACGATAGGAGGCAAACACCATACCAACTGTACAAACGGTGACGAAGAGGTGACGAATTAGACTCAATATAGAGCTAATCGATCACAAATTCCGTAGTGGAACTTCTCTTTTACCCATAGGACTGTGCCTACCCGAGCCACGACTGTATATATATTAGTGAATATAGATAATAGAATCAACACCTGAATATTTTATAAACTGCTTGAAACTCTGAGTAGTGTTATCGACGCTGGATATTATCTATATTCACTAATATATATATATATATATATATATATATATATATATATATATATATAAATTTCTCCGATTTAACCAGTAGAGAAGACAATATTTATGAATAAAATGACAATAGGAAAACTGGTAAAATGCTGACGCGTTTCGTCCAATGTGGACTTTGATAAAGTCCCATTGGAGGAAACGCGTCTGCAATTACCAGTTTTCCTATTGTCATTTTTATTCATAAATATATATATATATATATATATATATATATATGTATATTTAAATAAAAAGAAAGAAAAGTAAGATATATAATCCAGTTAATATATATATATATATATATATATATATATATATATATATATATATATATATATATATATATATATATATATATATATATATATATATATATATATAGTCACAGTGCAGCAGTGGTTGGCAGCTTGGATTGAGGAATCGCAGAGCCGAGTTCGAATTCCAGTCGAATCCACTGCATTCACTAATACCCTTGGGAAAGGTATGTATCCTCTTCATCTCCCTCCAGCTATGGGTAAAATAGCAGGACAGACTGGGTTCTATAGCCTTGGATGGCAACTGGTCTAGGAGAAGGACAACTCTGAATTCAAAACCTGCGGAAGGTCGTTTGGGAACCTTGTGGCATGCATTCGGTGCACCAGGTTTCTGTATTCGTCCCTCCAAAAAGTGTGGCTGGTCCTGCACAAGGCCTTCACCACTATAAACAAATCTCATGTGCCGATGTCGGTTCCTGGGGACTTATCGGCCTGACCCTCATACGTCGAACGCGACGGGAGAGTCGATTATATATATATATATACTAATAGTAATACTCGGTTGGCAAAAAACCTGGGATAGCACAACTTGTAAGTATATCAAAACAAATTGGCAACCGAGGAAAAAAACTGGAAAAAAAAGAAATAATTAGAAACATCCAAACAGGGCGAAACAAATCGTCCAGTGCCTTAAGTGTTTCGTCCAAAGAAAAACCTAAGCGAGTTATAAAGCTAGAACATAAAGTGCCCATCAGGTTAAGTAGAGCTAGCATGAATAGAATAAAATGAAAAAAAAATTGAATAAAATTGAAGGTATATTTTTTAAGTGTTTGTCATTATATATATTATATATAATGACAAAGAAACACTTAAAAAATATAGGTGATATTGTATTTCAAGGCTTCAATATTTAGACCTGTAAACCAAATGAAAGTGGAAAAATTTACTCTCGGTTTAAAACTTAAGAATAGGGATTTTATATAGAGAGTGGGGGATGGAAAGATATAAAGTTATTATCATATAGGAAGTGGGGAAAGGAAAGGTGTGTCATCTTAGTGGTATTAACACCTGTGCGTATAATATATATATATATATATATATATATATATATATATATATATATATATATATATTTTCTATATTTTAGATTTTTTTATTTGGAATAGATCTATTTTACTTTTAAATTGAAATTCTTTAGCTAGGTTCTGAATATTTGAAGAATATTTTTGAATGTTCATAGCCAATGACCACTTTTAATATAAATTTTGGTAGGTTTTTTAAGTTGAATACATTGTATCAAAATCTTATTGAGGAATGATCCAGATTTTCGAATTTACACTTAAAATCTTCTTTCAAATGTATTCTCAATTGCCAATTTCATTTAACGATTTTTGTCTATAATCCGGATGCCAATTAATTCATTATGAGTGTTAATACAAATGAAACGACACACCGTTTCCTCCCCTTCCCCTTCCTACGCGATGATAACTTCATATCTTTTTCACCTATTCTCTGTAGGAAATCACTCTTCTTAATTTTTAGAACTTGAGTAAATTTTTCCACTTCCATTTGGTTTACTGGTTGGAAGATTTGAAGCCGTGTTTTATCGACTTCGATGAAATAAAATATCGCCTATGGTTTTTTTAAGTGTTTGTCATTATATGATAATTTTGCTCTGTCTTTTGACATAAAGCTCTCAACGAATCTATATCCTCTTGGAAATTCCATACGGATTACCAATAATTTTATTATTAATACACACACACCCACACACATACACACACACACACACACACACACACACACACACACAAAAGCACAAACACAGACACACATATATAAATATAATCTCTCTATTAGATAATTCGTAACTCAGATGTTAGCTATTTAGCTAAGACTATCTATCTGATGCCATGTTTTTCGTCAGTTAAGATAGATATCTAAACATTTGTCCTCATTTTTTCTGCCATATTTATCACGAATTTTCGGCTGTTGTACGCTCCGACCATCTTCAGTTGGTTGGAATGTCGAACTGAATTATTTCGCACGCTGGGGTAGAATGTTCTAGTTCCACTTGCCATGTCTAATGGATATCAGTTCAGTTCGTTGTGATAAATATGGCAACAAAAATGAGGACAATAGTCCGAATAATGTAAATAGTGTACATAAAAACTCATCTCAGAAATATAGACAGATACTTTCCCAGGCTATCGAAATATTCACACCTGTACAGTTTCCTATCTTTGCAGAAAAAAAGCAATTTCTAAAGAAGGGATGGATTTTTATTTATTAACCCGACAGATTTTATTACTTAAACTTATCTTTAGGATATAACCATATTTTATTAGACGCTCCGTTTATTTGCTAAACAGTATATTTATTATTTTCGTCTACCGACCTAAATATTGGATAAATCGTATTAACCAAAAATATATAATAAGATCGTTAACAACAGTTCCGTCGTAATATGCTGTCTCGTAACTTTGAATAAATCTGAAATCATCTTAGTACGGTGGAGGAATGGATAGCGGTTCGGATTGAGGAATCGGAGAGCCGAGTTCGAATTCCAGTTGAATCCATAACATTCACTTACGTGCTAATTCCCTTTCGGAAAGGTATGAATCCTCTTATTCTCTCCCCACCTATGGGTAAATAGCAGGACAGACCGGGTTCTATAGCCTTGAATGGCAACTGGTCTACCGCAGAAAGAAATGACAACCTACTGCAGGAAAACAATTCAGCCTCGTCAGTCATGTATCCAAAGGCACATGATCGCCTCAGCGTGTATCACGCATGGCAATTAACTGACTGAATATTTTATGATTACTAAACAGACACTGGGGTTTCTCCGGTCACGACCAGTCATGGCCAGGCTGCTTGCCTGGAATGTTTATTCAGGACTCAGACTCACTCCAAACTGGTATATACTATCTATCGCTAAAGAAGATGGGAAATGGTCTTGTATCGTTCCAGGCTTATTCGGCTTCTCCTTACTAGAGCGAAGTCAGACCAAAAATGGAGTAGTGTTCTCATATCTGGACTGGAATTGGCCAATACTCACTTTCTAAATTTGAAAGTGTTTAAAATTGTATGCACGGCCTTGTGGTTGATGAATTATTTCAATCCTACAACCTCTTTCCCAAAGATTAAACATTGCTATATTCCTTAGATCCATCGTTTCAAATCATCAGAACTATGAACCACGTGACAATAGATAGAGAGAGAAATTTCTAAAAAGCCAAATTTCTTTCAAAGAATAGTTTTATTGCGTTACAGATTCCCGCGAGTATGCTTCCCCGACTCAGGAACCAAAATAAAAATGTGTGTTATTCTAGCAGCCAATCTCAAATGTCATTTTGATTGTATTTATATAAGATGCGTTCTCTTTGCGTTACAGGAACTCCATTGAATCACTTCCTGCAGTTAAAAGACCTGATGTTAAATTTATGGAGCCAAATCTCAGAATATAGATTTAGAACTTTGTAATTAATTTATCGATTTGTTTTTCACATCTTGTGGGTTATTCAAAGCAGAAATAGTTTGGGAGTTTCTTGCGTGTGAATATTTCATTACCATTTTTTCATTTGAGAATATCAATTATTTTTCATTGGATGCTTCTCCGTTCACTACAAACTTACACTTTTAAGTCCGAGGGCGAAACACTTCACTATCTATCGTTTTATTTTTACAATACTGTATAAGGCAAGTGGGCCACTCGCTGTAGTGAGTTACATTGCAATAGACACAGTATATGAGGATAGGTAGGGAAGATTACAGCTAAACGTAAATTTGAACAGGTTAAGACTTAGTGATTGAAGAAGAATTCTCATGGTAATCGGCTCCAGAGTGCAGCGGTTCGTGGGAAGCAGTTACTCGAGTGGAACGTACATGTCACCAATGAAATAAGAATGGAATGAAGCTGGATCGCTATAATTAGCGTAGCATGGCGCATCTTTAATAGTGGAATTAAGTGATGTTGTTCGCCTGAACCCTTTGCATGCAAATAGCGATATAGCAGTGAGGGGCTTCCGGTGTTTCGTCTGTGAGGATGAGTTTGTACGTAGAAAATAATTCATCATTTACAAGGACGCGGGGACGCGGGGACGCTTTTTGACTATGTCGATAGTGGAAAGTGAAGACTAGCTCCTGTCCATATATGGCAACAGTACCCCAATTTTTGGCATGACCAGCTTCTTTTAAACGTAGAGAATAGCGTCATTTACATACTGGAATGGTGCAGGGAAACGACCATTTTTTTCAAGCCACTGGCGATGGATCGGACGTACGATTTCTAATTGAGGTATGGATTGAGTAAATTCCTATAGACACTCAAGTCATGAGTTCTCCCTGAGGAATCATCTGTTCATATCCTCATAATCTGCACTACTTGTACGTCCGTATAATAATCTCATTTAGGAATGCTCTAGATTGAGCGGCTCCAGGGCTTAGTATTGTGTGATAAACGTTAAGACTACTAGCGTCTGTGTAACTGTTGATCTAATTAAATTTTACAGAATAGAGTTTGTATGACTTAGGATACAATAGATCTTAAAATGAAAATAAAATGAAATAGTTCCGAGATGACTATGCAGAAATCTCCAAATGATACGTATCGATTCTGATCGATAAGCTTATAAGTTGACGATACCTTCTGCCATGTTGAACGCTTCTATTCTCACGAGTAAAATATCGCATCCATTAAGGACTTTGTGCTTTCATATAAAAGAAGCTCGTTTCTTTCACGCTGCACATGCGAATTCTATCGGAGATGATTGGTCATTTGTGTCTGTTTTTATCCACCCAGACAGCCTCGCTTCAAAAGATGCGATTACTATGCTTCATCTCTTCACAACCGATAGACGCTTTTCCTTTCTCTTTTCGGGACCTCAAAGCAATTGTTTGTTTCAAATTCCCTGTAGATAAACATAAAAAAAGTTTATTACTAACATTATGTTTCTTACGAGAGTCATGGCGTAATGTCTTGAAAACCTGGTGTTTTGTAAGGTATTGATTATATAGCCCACGGCTTTTCTAACTTTTTGCATTGGCGACATACATTTTGAAAAGGGGAATTGCAGTTTTTGCGACAAGTGTATTTTGGAAAACACCGCTTTATAATAAGTCATCTGTTCCTTGAGTTTCTCTTAGTCAGACAAAAGGCAGACAAGAATGGGGCGATTAAAGGTTGTAAAACATTCATTAACAAGTTGGTCAGCCGAACAAGTTTAAGACCAAGTACTTTAAGGCAGCGTTTCTCAAACCTAACGCATTGGAGACAATATCAACAATTTTATTTGCGACAAATGACTTAATTTTCCTTGCTAAGTAATATATATATATATATATACACATATGCAATTTATGTATAGAAAAGTTTCGAGGTCCAAAATTTATAACAGTTTTAAAAACTTGGAATTTATTGATTTTAGTTTTATTAGTCTCTAAGGCCCTTTCAACCAACATCTCATCAAGAGACAATCGTTGGATCATTAATTAACGAAAAGAACAGTAACGAAAATAAAGAGCAAAAAAAAGGGGGGGGACACACTAAAATAACAAACAAGTGTATATACTTATAACGAGGGGAGGGGAAATAACGTGTAAATAAATTAGCAAGGAACAGTTAAAATAAAATATCCC